>CM053793.1:527236267-527326267 GCA_028749045.1 Cupressus sempervirens
ATTAAGAAGACCTGAGTACATTAGTGCATCCTATGACCTCTTAAGACCCCTTATGACCAATCAGGACTTCTTATCATACATAAGTGTATGATAAAAAGTTCCAATGAGTTTTGGGGTGTCTTAAGGGGTACCCTATCCATAAATCAATCTATGGTAATTTTTCATAAGGGGTCCTATGATATTCTATGACCTTTTACAACCTCTTAAAACCCTTGGGACCTCTTACCATACATTTATATGGTAAGGGGCCATTAGGGGTTTTAGAATATCTTAGGATTCTTTAAGACCCCTTAAAACCTCTTACCACTCTCTTATGTATGGTAAGAGGGTATAATGTGTCAAATGGGATCTTAAGAGTGTGCAAGATACATGAACACCCAATGACCCAGTAAACCCCTTTCGACTCCTTTCTATACATTAATGAATTTTAAGGAGTCTTAAAGGGTTGTAAGTGTTCTTAAGGGGTCCTAAGGATCTCTTACCATACATAAGGGTCTTAAGGAATCATAAGTGCTCTTGACTAAGATTAAGGGGTCAAAAATGCATTAATGTATCCTAGGACCCTTTAGGATTCCTTAGGACTCCTTATAAACACTTACCATAGATTAATAGATGGTAAGGGGTTTCAATGGCTCTTATAGGGTTCTTTGATACCCTATGAACCTTTAAGACCACTAACAACCTCTTAATGTGTGATAAGGAGACTCAAATGGCTCTAAGGGATCCTAGGATACATTAACATATCCCAAGACCCCTTATGAACTATTGGGACCTCTTACCATATAAGAGGTCTTAACAGGTCCTAAATATGGTGATGTATCCTAATGACCCCTTAGGAATGTATTGTAAGAGGTCCTGAGGGGTTGTAAGGGGTCATATAGGGGTCCTAGGATATCCTTGGACCTTATAAGACCCCTTAAGATCCCTTATTATATAGTAAGCATTTGTAAGGGGTCCTAAGGGCATAGATAACTTTAAGAAACTCCTTGAGAAAAGTGTAAAATATTTGATAGTACAATTGTTGTTTTCCCTTCAAAAGAAAATCATTTTCCTCATATGTTACAATTCTTGTCCTTCTAAACTAAATTTTTTACCTCATACAATATATATTTTTCGCCTCATTAATGTATTATTCATCATGATTTATCAATTTTTCAAACCTTAGTTAAAAATTTAGCAATATAAATTAATTTTTTCCCTAGTTTGATTTTTTTTGCCTTCAATATGAAAATTGTTCCCCCAAAATAATTTTGGATTCACCAATATTTTACACTTTTCTCAAGGGGTTTCTTAAAGTTATCTATGCCCTTAGGACCCCTTACAAATGCTTACTATATAGTAAGGGATCTTAAGGCGTCTTATAAGGTCCAAGGATATCCTAAGACATGTAAGGGGTCATATAGGGGTCCTAGGATATCCTTTGACCTTATAAGATCCCTTACTATATAGTAAGCATTTGTTAGGGGTCCTAAGGGCATAGATAACTTTGAGAAACCCCTTGAGAAAAGTGTAAAATATTGGTGAATCCAAAATTATTTTGGGGGAACAATTTTCATATTGAAGGCAAAAAAAATCAAACTAGGGAAAAAATTAATTTATATTGGTAAATTTTTAACAAAGGTTTGAAAAATTGATAAATCATGATGAATAAAACATTAACAAGGCGAAAAATATATATTGATAGGTAAAAAAATTTAGTTTAGAAGGAAAAGAATTGTAACATATGAGGAAAATGATTTTCTTTCGAAGGGAAAACAACAATTGTACTATCAAATTGTATCTACTGATTATTATTTTTAAAATTTTATTGGCTAATCATTCATTAATAATGTGAAAAATAAATATTTTATTTGTGATTTTAAAGAGTTGTGACTTGCCATGTGGTACCAATGCCAATTGGAAATTGATCAAATATGTAAATATTGCAACATCACATCAAGCTAATATTGCTTGTGTTTTTTTCCAAGTTGTATGTTGTCTATGCGATGGTATTGATAACTACAACCACACTAAGATTCAACATGCACCTAACATTAATTATTATATAATTTTAAATGTATTATTCAAGTCCATTTCATGATTGTAGATCAACAAATGAATTATTTTTGGCCTCAATATCTTGAAGAAAACTCTCTAGTAATTCTCCACAGTGGAGACATGTATAAGGTCATAACATGTGCCTTAATCACGATCAACAATTTCAACTTGTCATTCATTTACATGGACGGAGTCTTATAATTAATGATGAATGTAACTTGTAATAAATAAATATCTAGTTAGTGATAATGATTACAACACTCTCTAATTCATATCCATTCATCATGCATGACTTCCAAATTTGTACTACTATGAACTATGTTACCAACTTCTCAAACTTGCATTAATGAGAAAGATTTACTAGGAGATTCAAAATACTATGGAAATTTTTTAAAGGACATTTGAATTTATAGGATTAGATAAGTAATAGTGAATTTCTTAGTATTAACCATTAACTATTTAGAGATGATCTTTTTCCTTTCTTATGTTGTGCACAATCGACTTAACATAGCACAAGCTATTGGATTTGTTGCTAGATTCTCTATTAATTATAAAGAGTTGCATTTGATGGAAGTGAAGAGGATATTAATGTACTTAAAGGGTACTAAACACTTTGGTCTTTGGTATGCACATAAGGGTGACTTATATATGAGTGTGTTTACTGATATGGATTGGGCACACAATACGGATGATAGGAAGAGCATGAGTGGTGCACATTGTTTCTTGGTAATATGCTTGTTTAATAGACAAAAAAGAAGTGTAATTGTATTTCATAGTTCACATATGAAGTTGAGTATATCATTTTTTGTATTAATTATACATAGGTGGTGTGGATTAAGTATTTATTGGAAGTTATTTAGGAGAAAGTCATTAAATTTTTGGTTATCTTATGTGATAACACAAGTTTCATAAACATATCTAAAACTCCAATGATTAACTCTAAGACTAAGCATATTTCTATCAAGTATCACTTTCTTAGAGAATGGCTACATGAGAAAGAGGTGAGGTTGTAATATGTGCAAACTAAGGAGTAGGTAGTTTATATATTTAAAAAGTCATTTCCTAAGGATACATTTGAGTATAAAAGGGGAAAGTTGGGTGTTATTCCCCTAAATGATTAGAAGTAGAAGAAGATCTGGTGCATTAGTCCATTGCACTTGTTGAATATCTTTTGCATGGATTAATGCTATGGGAATACTCCTTAGGGGAAGAGGCCAGCATGATGAGTTAGTTAGTTAGTGAAATAAGTTAATGTAGTATAAGAAAGTGAACCAACTTAGTGGCGAAGTCAGTGAATTGTAGGTACATGACTAGTCAGGAGTATTTGGCACCTTTTACATTTTTAAAAAAGGGGGAGAGAATGTGGTATAGAAGGAAAGAAGAGAAAACTAAGAAAGAAAGAAAAGAGTAAATGTGTGAAAAGGAGAAGATTTTAGTTTGCAAATAAATAAAGCATGGAAAAGGAATGTGCAATAAAGGAGACAATAGAAAGATATGATATTAGTGAAAAGGGGAGTTTCCCATAGTTGAAAAAGTGCAAGAATTGTACTAGAGAAAAAGAAAAGTTTAGTTGATTAAAAGTTTTTTCACCAATGTCAAAGGGGTATATTGTTGGCATAATTGATGTAGTGATGGTAGGAGATGATTAGAGTTATCATGATATAGAATTGGTTGCATGATGATCATTTATTATGTTGTTATTGATGTCAAGTATTGACCTTGTGTTCTTAGTAGGTTTCATAGTATGAATTTTATGAATTAGGTTTTTCAGTGAGTATTAGAAGTTTTTATTCTTATGGAAGACTTTGGAGTGTATCATCTAGTCAATATATGATTGCTACTCTTAATGTGAAAGATTGAGTAAGATATGATCGGTTAAAGGTGAAGAGTGAAATTGCTCGATAGTTAGTGAAAAGTAATAGGTGATTTTGGTATTTAATGAAATCCATGAAGTATTAGGTGGACCAATCACAAGATTTAGTAAAACACAACTTGTAGATGTTTGTGGTTATGAGTGTAACTCATTTGGATGATCTGTGACCAAGTATTGTGAAGATTAACTTAGTTTTTGGATAAAGTATTTGTGTTCTTGAGTTCTCAATGGTAGATCAAAGATCGATGCTCAATATAGATGAATTACTTAATTTGGTCAAGCTAGACATGATGTGGTGATGTGCCTCAAAGATTTTGTGTGACGATATGTCATTCCAATGATTGATGCAATCATGTCATTAAGATTCTAGAAGAAGGATCTATTTGGTCAAAATGTATTTGATTATTCTTTATGAATTCAAAAGTAAAGTTAATTATGGGACAACATGGTATAGGAAATCTAATATGTGCATTGATATATGTATTTTGGTGTGTGGTGTTTGATTAATGCATTTAAAATTAAGAGGAAAATGTGTTACGATAAGTTTAAGGTGGTGAAACATTAAGGGTTTCACATAATGTTATATATTTTGAAGGAAAACGATTAGTGTGTTGATTGTGGTGTGTTTGAAGTGTGAACGTGTGATCAAGAAATAAGTTATCCTAGAATAAAGTGAGGTGTTTGTGTGTGTTGTATTAGATCTAATAAAGAAAATATGGTGCTAACTAATAGATCATTCTGTTGGCTTGAGTGTTAAAGACTAATTAGTAGATAAACTAGTAGACATAATCATCAAGTTGTTGTAATTACAAGAAAAATAAGTGAAAGGACTGTGACCAGTAGATAGGAATGACCAAAAAGACATGTCAATGTGCAACCCTAACACTTTGGGGAAATCAGGAATGATGACAAGCCTAGTGGAATTAATGAAAAAGGCAATCCACTTAGGCAAAGTATGCTTGGAAATCAGGAAAGGTGACAAGCCCATTGGAAGTAATGATAGAGGTAATCACCTTAGACAAAGAATTCTAACTGAATTCCATACAATCAAAATAAATCCAAGTAGAAAAAATAGCAAAGAGAACAATAAAATGATTGAACATGATGAGCAAAAACTAAGATACCCATGACTATCTAGTCATGTAGAGGGTAAGAGTGCAATTGACATTACATTTAATGGTGATTAGAGAAAGGACCAAGGCATAGTCGAAAGAAATAAAATTTATATTATTTACAATTAAAGATGGTCACTAGGAACACATAGCACATGTGACTTGTATGAACATGCCATAACTTGACAAGATTGGCGCACTACTCCAATGGGTGGATGAGTCCCTAATAGGGAGGGAATTTAAATTTTGAATTGTTAGATAAATGCTCCCAAGTGAAGCAAGAAGAAGAGTATAAAATAAAATGAAGTTGAAAGGGATAAGATTAGATTTCCAAGTGAATAACTTGAGAGCCAAAAGTACCAAGCTAAAGTGGAATCTCGTAAAGTAAAGGAGAGTCATTAGGGAGGGGTAATCTTCAAAGTAGTGATTGTGCCAAGAAGAGAAGAGCAAGCCTAAAATAGTACAAGGAGTATCATGTGCTCAAGATAAGAGACTAAAGCACACCATTAATCAGAGACTAAAGTTTCATAGCCCAAAGAAGGCAAAGAAAAACTTTAAGATTGGTCAAGCAAGAGGGAGAAGGATCTAAATAAAGCTAATTTTAGTAGTTAAATTGATAGGTTATTTCTCTATTGTTCGGTTATCTATAATACAACAAATCCTATCGATGGTGGACCCTAATAGGTTCTTTGTATAAATCCTTTAATATGGTGACACATTAGCTTGTGTTTCAAAGTCCTTTAACTAGGGTGCTCCTAACAGAGAAAGATCTTAATAGGCCTCATTCAAATCCCCTAATAGGATGGCACCTTGAAGTGTCAATGTAATCCTTTAACATGGATAATCTCTTGACTTGGTGCACTTTAGAAGAGTGAAAACTTGTGAGGATTGACATGCACACCATGGTTTGTACCCTAGTTGGGTTCCCATGAGATAAATACTATTTTATGTGTTGCTATTTTCATGTGATATTTTTTTTCTTAAGCCTAACCGATTGAGTTATACCCTGCACTAACCTGTAGAGAAGTAGTGAGTGTGATTTGAAGAAAAACATTGTGAATAGTAAGTATAGTGATTCACCCAACCCCACCTCCTCAATATACTAACTTTTGGTTGGGACTAACAATTGGTATTAGAGCCTAGGTCCTCAAAGGGACAAGAGTTTAATAGATCAAGGAAAAGATCAATATTTTCAAAAGAGATGCGGAAAATTTCTCTAGGGAAAAATAAAGCTCATGGTGCAGAAAGATGTGCATGCATCTGAAGACTCTTAGAGATGCTTACTAGACCCATGTAGAGGTAAAATATGTTGAACCAGTTGGCCAACTCAATTCCAACTAGCTAAAGGAGAAGGAGATACACACAACCACAATGGATTCTCTAGTGATCACCCTTTCATACTTTGAATATGAATATGTAGAGGAATTGGAGACATCCTATGAAATATGGGAGAAGCTAAAGGTCATCCATGGTGGAGACAAACATGTCATGAGGGATGAATCCTACAAGGGAATTTTGATTACATGATAATGCAAGAAGGTGAGGTATTGAAGCCTATGGCAAGAAAGTGAACGATGTTGTGATATTCATTAAAACATGCAATGGAGCAATATCATAAGATGAGTGGGCAAAATAGATGTTAAGAACCCTGTTGCCCAAGTATGACAAGGAAGGTGTCTCTTGACATCTTGATAGGCAAGTTCACTACATTTGAACTTAGTAACCATGACAACACTCAACCACCTAAGGTCAAAAATAAATTCAAGGCCTCAGTTACACCAACTACAATGCTAAGAGAAAGAGGAGAACTAAGCTCATCTAGACACAAAAAGGAGTTGGAGAGCCTATATGATAAAGAAGATGAGCAAGAAGAGATGGAGGCTATGTTTGCAAAAGGAATGGTCAAAGGTAAAGGGAAATACAAGTTCAAGATTCCTTTCAAGTACTTTAACTACAAAAAGGTAGGGCATTATGATGCTAGATGTCCAAAACCTAATAGAAAGGAGACCAACAACTAGAGAGAAAGAAACAACTGGAAATGTTCAAGAAAAAAATGGTAAAAGGCAAAAGAAAACAAGTGGTGTTACATCACTAAAGAAGATGTGAGTAATGAAGAGTCAACCAATGATAAGGAAAATGATGAGAATGAAGTGTCCTTTATTTCATCATAGAAGAAAGGGTGGAGAGATCCTTGATAACAAGTACCAATATCAACAAAAATTGGATAGTAGATAGTGGTTTCTCACATCACATGTTGAGTGATAGGAGAAAATTCCATGAGGTTGAGGCCTATGATGGAGGAATGGTGAAGTTCAGAAAAAACTCACCATGCACAATGATAGGTAACGGTATTGTAGCCCTAAATGAATACACTACCTATGAAGATGTGTATCTAGTGGAATGATTGAAATACAATCTATTGAGCATAACTCATCTAATGGACAAGGCTACAATTTTGAGTTCAACAAAAGGTCTTGAAAAATATTTGACAACAAAGGTAAGCTACTGGCAAGAGGAGAACAAAGAAGTGTATCCTTTTCTACCTCAATATTTTTTGTAACATGTATATGGTAGCTATAAATGATGATAGTTGGTTATGGAATATGAGGTTGTGTCATGTGAACTTCAAAAACATTGTCAAAGTGATAAGGAAGAACTACGTAAGGGGTTTACCCCCTATTACTAAATCTGACAACTTTATGTGTAAATATTGTCAACTAGAAAAGTTGGAAAGTTCGAGTTTTCCTAATAAGTCATTCGTGTAAGAACATGTATTAGATCGTGTTCATACTATCAAGAGGAGCTCTAAAGGATGAAGATTGGAAGAAGACCATAGAAGAGGAAATTCATCAAATAGTAAAAAATGATGCATCGACCTTAGTAGCTTGACTAGATGAGAAGAATGTCATCGACACAAAGTGTGTGTTTCAAAAAAAAAAAGAATGAAGATGGAGAAGTGGTTAGAAACAAGGTTAGTCTTTTTTTCAAGGGATATGCACAAGAAGAAGGTATAGATTATGGAGAAACCTTTACACTAGTAGACAAATTGGAAGGATTTGGGATACTCCTAGCATTTGTTGCATACAAAAACATAAAAATATATCAGATGGATGTAAAGTTTGCATTCTTGAATGGAGATCTAGAAGAGGAAATCTACATTGAGCAACCTGGGGGATTTGAAAATAAACAAGGCACAAGCAAAGTTTGTAGACTAAGAAAATCCATGTATGGACTAAAATAGGAACCAAGAGCATGACATTAGAGGCTACACTCATACCTAAGAAAGATTGGGTTTGTAAGAAGTAGTGATAACAACAATCTATACATAACGCAAGAAATGGAAACAAGCCTATTGATCGTGAAGATCTTCATAGATTATATCATCTTTGGTGGAGATGACAAGCTAAGCACTAATTTTGTTGAAACCATGAGGGATTTTGAAATGTCTATAATGTCTATGATCAGAGAAATCTATTTCTTCATTTGACTTCAAGTGTCCTAGCTAAAAGGAGGTATCTTCATAAGGAAAATGAAGTATATTAGAGAAATATATTACAAATATTGGCATGGCAGTTGCAAGATTAATAGGCACTCCAATGACAATTGGTTGCAAGCTATCAAAGGAAGATGAAAGCTCTAAAGTGGACAAGACACTTTATCAGTCAATGATTCAAAAAATACAATATGTGGTATGTAATAAACTACACATAGCATAAGAACTTAGGTTAGTGGCCAGATTCTTAGCCAACCCAAAAGAATCATGAATGGTAGTTGTGAAAAGATTCTCTAGGTATCTAAAAGGTACTAAAGAATATGGTATATGGTATCCTCGTAAAGGTAATTTTGAACTTAGTTTCTTTATAGATTTTGATTGGGTAGGGAACATAGATGATAAGAAGAGCACAAAAAGAGATGTATTCTTCCTTGGAGGAAGACTGGTGGCCTGGACCAACAAGAAACTAAACTACATATCATAGTCGATTGCTAAAGCAGAATATGTTGGTGCAGCTATGAATTTCACACAAGCCATTTGGATCAAATAACTAATTGAAGGGATTCACGAGAAAATGGAGGAATTGATATTTATCAACTATGATAACACTAGTGCTATCAATATATCAAAAATTTATTTATGCACTCAAAGACCAAGCACATATCCATCAAGTACCATTTTTTGAAGGAACAAATGCAAAAAAAAAGCTCAGGTCAAAATATATACCAACCAAGGAGCAACTAATGGATATTTTCACTAATCCTCTTTAGAAAGATATGTTTAAGAATGTGAGAGAAAAGTTAGAGGTCTTACCCCTATCCTAGCTAAACTAAGCCAAGCCAACTAGACATTAATCCATAATTAAGGAACACAACAAACTCCAAGTGGATTGATGAGAAAAAGGGACTACTATTGGAATTCTCAAATGGGAAGAGTACTTCTGAGAGGGGCAGGGGGGGTTAATCAGAAGTAACTTTTTTTATCCTTTTAAACCCTCATTAACACATAACTGAAAGCAATGTACATGCATGTAAACATATAAGCAAACGTGAAATGAAAGCATGCATCAACACATAACACAAGAGATTTGGTAACACAGAAACCCTCTAGGAATAAGAAGGTAAAACTGGGGTGGGGATGACACCCATAAAAATTAGTGCAGCAATATGTTCAACCACTTCTAATGGTCTACCCTATAAAAGGCCTACCCTATTAAAGTCTTTACATTGTATTAATAGTGACCTGGTTAAAGGATTTACAAACACTTTACATGAAGTGTCACCCTGTTAAAAGATTTGCAATAGGTTGTTAAACCCACCTAATATATAGGATTTTCAATCACCTTCTTCAAAGGTTCTCCTAACTAGATGTTAAGCTAACCTATCAATATAGGATTTAAGCATTTAATAAAATGGTGAGAAAGTATTATAACATTTGAGCTAATAGAGTGCAATCTTCAATTGTTGGATTCAGGTACTAGATCTGATCGTCCTGTTCTAATCCTTTCTTGATCTAATCTATGTATGTGTTCCTTGTTCCTTGTGTTGTTCTAATCAACTGGATATGAAGTTGTTGCTCTATTCCTTTAAGTCTTTCCCTCTTCACACTAAATTTTTTCTATAATCTCCCCATACACTATTCTCATCCACATATGCAATGGGCTTTCAACCTTCTTTTAAAGATTATGAAGACTTAGGGTTAGGTATGGCTCTATGATCCACAATGAATCTCAAATTCTCATTCATACCTTACATTTCTCTTATTGGTTGCATGCTTACCCACCTCACAATAGGTGTACGATATTCATGCACTAGGCCTTGCTTAGGAATAATATATTCAAACTAAGGACTATTTCTCCCATTATGAGGTGCATTTAATTTTATCAACTCAAGGACGTATACTTGAAATGGTCGGCACAATATGTACACTCGGTCTCTTAATGAGTCACTAAGCTTATGCTACAAGAAAGTAAAAATGCAAGGAAAATAACTTACACTATTTCTGTAGAAAACTAACAAACTTAACTCTATGAATACTATAAATACAATGAAAAGATAAGAAATATTCCACTTGGCTCATCCACTAAAACTGTTCTCACATATGTTGCAGGAACATTCACAAAATATGATGCTACAAGAAGGAACTCACAACTTCTAACTAAGTTACTATGAATGCTTGGAAATAAATCTATTCTATCTAATCCACCTTCCAAGTGGGCCCCCTTGGTCGACTTCTCTAAACTATTAACACAAGATAAAAGTTGAAAACTATTTCATTCAATTTAGAAATTCATTACATAACACAGAACTATAAAAATACAACTGTAAAAGTTAACAATCTGTTCTAAGAAACTATTTCTTCTAACTAGTTCTAAAACTTAACACACTTGGGTCGATTCCTATATATATAAGAAATCACCATTTATTTCATAATAGAAAAGTAAATGACCTAGCTTAAAATCCACAAGAGAGAAAATAGGAAGATAACAACTGAAGGCAAGAAGAAGGAATAACGACTTAAGGTGGGAATAATAAATTCTAAACATCTACTCACCATAGAATAAATGTAGAGAAGGTAATAAGTCTTCATAGTTCCTCCTTACTCACTATCGTGTCTTCTAGAACCGTTACAACTTCCTCCATTGTGGTTGCTCCTTGGTGTTCTCTTCTCTTTAAATGTTGTTGACGCTTAGCTTTTGAATTCCTCCAATAATCTTTCAGTCTTCATTAATAGGTTAGTTATAACACAAAACATGTTCGCAAATAAACATTTATTAAATTAAATTCAAATATAAGAACACACATTTTGATAACTATATGATATATTGCATACTATATATAATATTAGCAAAAGATGGCATAGTTTCTACCCCATAGGTTCATCATAGGTTTGGTACACATAGGTCCACAAATGTTTTAACAAAGATAAATAGAGTATCAACAAAGTATCTTAAACATCATAAAATAAAGGCAAATTTTGGTCTCACAATCTACCCCCTGCCAAACTAATGCTTGTCCTCAAGCATTGCACTTCCTTGCTAGTGACCTGAACTCTCTAATTTTTGTTCTTCCCTTTCTGTCACTCTTAAAAGTGTAGTAAAATCCTCTGGTTCTCTCCCACACTTCTCTCCTATGATCTTCCTACAATTTGTCAAGTTTGTCAACATTAATGTCATACAAGGGCCACAGGAACATTGGAGGCTGCATTGTTAAGGGACACCACAACTCTAGTCTGGGCTACTTCCCTAATTCTAAATATTATGGAACTCTGTTAAGTGTTGCTTCCAAGTTAATAGGGTTGTGTGATTCTGACTTCTTAAGAGATTCAGGTAGTCTGGCCCACCTACTCCTAGCACTCGTCATGGCTCTCTGAAATGAAAAGTAAGGAAAATTTTCATATTTGGCATAAACCTTAGTTCTAGTAGAAAAGATCTTCTCCCTTACTTCTAGATTCTTCTTTTGATAGGTCAATGTGAACCAATCTCTAAGCATTTCATCTAGCTTACTACTTTCTGCTCTTAAAGGTAAAGGTTCTGTTCTTTCCTCATCCTTGTAGTTATTCAACTGCCTGTCATAATTCACTTCATTGGACATCCATGATGTAAGAGATTTTAGATGTACATCTCCTATGTAAAGCAAGGGATTCCATTTAGTCTCTGAAGGGATAACAAAATTATGAACATATAATTCACACCAGAAGTTCTGCTACCATGTTGGCAAAGTTTGATACAATCCATAAAATTCATGTGCTGATTTAAAATCTACATTCACATTCTTTAGAGTTAACATTAATTGAAATAAAAGAAATTTCTCTTTCAAGCAGAGAGCATAAACTCTAGGTGGTGGCCTACAAGCAAGGGCTTGGTCAGCTATCTTAAGGGCATGGTCCATGCATAGTTTTTGGCTTTCTAATTATTCCTTTAATTCTACAATTTCCTCATTTTGAGAGACTATGATCTTATTCATCTTTTTCTTTTCTTCTTTCCACAATACCTTAGCAAACAAATACTATCCATATAATTGAAAGAGGAATTTCTGCAATGTGATAGCACTATGGTCTTCTTCATGATCACCTATCGTCTTTCTTTGTTCCTTCCATAGATGTTCTACTAAACCAGTGATCCATGTTGATCTATGTGTAACTAAGGTAGTGTTTGGATCAACATATTGACGAACTGTCTCATTCCTACTGTTGGAGGTGTTTGGTAAGTCTGCTAGGGTATCATCTAGATTTTCTCTAATTTCTTCCCTACACTCTTTAGTAGGATTATCAAGAGTGCTTGTAATCTCAGGATGAGGGGGAGAATGATCAAAAACAATTTGCAAGGGGATTCCTTGGTGGATGTTTTAGACAGAATAGGATCCTTAGAAACTTGCCCTCTCATTCTAGGGCTTCTTCTTATAGGGGTTTCTTCCTATGCTACAACCTTTACCCTAATCTTCCCCTTGGGTGTTTCTACTATAGGAGGAGTTGTTGTAGGACCCTTCTTTGTTATCTTTTATTTTACAATTGTAGGGCTTGGTTCTTGCTAAACATAAATTTCTTCTGGCAATTTTCGTTTCCTCTTATCTTTGCTAGTAGTAGGTTTAGGAATTTCTTGTACAGGTGGAGGCACATTTTCTCGAATAGGGGTAGTTTTTTGTTCATTTCCTTGAGTCCTTTCAGTTTCGGCTTCTTGAATGTTTTGTTCGGCAGGCTCACTAATGGGAGCTACATTTTCCTCACTATGCTATTCACTGGGCCCAGCTTGGGGTTGCAGGGTTTTAAGTTGCACAAATTCATCCCACGTTAAGGGGAATAAATCCCTAAGTGAACACTCTATTAACAACTTAATTAAAGCATGATGAGTAACAAAATTCTCTTTTCCTTTCTGAGTCTCCTCTGCACTAATGCAAAGCATATTATATAAGAAATTCAGAATATTCATAGTAAGATTATGCCTTACACAACTAAGTAGCTTGAAATAATGTGCATGCAAGTATGAAAATTTGGCTTTGCATGTAAAATACCTGATTATGTGCATTGCTAATTCATTGTATGGTGGCGGCAATGAAATTCTCTTGTACCCTTGTTTTGTGACATCCAATTGAGGATCAGGAAGCTTGGTAAATTGGGCTCTTGCTGACATAGCATCATGCAT
Source organism: Cupressus sempervirens (assembly GCA_028749045.1). Lineage (NCBI taxonomy): Eukaryota > Viridiplantae > Streptophyta > Pinopsida > Cupressales > Cupressaceae > Cupressus > Cupressus sempervirens. Next base: position 527,249,923 of record CM053793.1, read on the forward strand.
GCTAGGGTAGTGTTCTCCAACCATAGGTAACCTAGTTACCTTAGTGATGCACTCCTCTATTGCAACTACTGTTAAGCCCCAAATAGAAGCTTCTCCCTCATCAAATGTCCTTATAAATTCTATAGCCGCATCTTCATCATATGCATTTAAACTCAAGAAATACCCTAGCCATCCACATGCATTAAATCTTCTTACAGCTTCTACGTCTGAGAGCAACACAGTGTGCTCTATTGGCTCTCTCCTTTGCAACTATCCACCCATTTCCTTAACACTTCCTTTGTTTTCTCTATTTTCTCCCTTTTTGGATTCAAGCTTCAAACTACTGCATTATTCTTTAGACTCATCACACTTTTATGTTTTAGGAAGCAATTAATTGTCCTAACAAATTTTTATGCACAATAATTATGTTTTGAATGAAGGTAAATCATAAATTTGTGTGAGAATTGTCTAAAACAGGGTTCAAATGAAAAAAAAAAAAAACATAGGTCACATCACAGATTGACATGGAAAATCATTCAAAAATAGGAAGTACAACACCTCACTTTGCATACTTATGGCAATAATTTTTTATTAATGAAGGATAATGCGAAGATTTAGAAAATCATCATGGATAATTAGACATGCCTTTGGATATTATGACCTTCCCTACCCCCTACTAAATTTAGACAAGTTTCCTCACTTGTTAGACTCGGTATGGGTAAGGGATTGGCATAACACCACCATTATATAGATTATGCAGTATTAAATATAATTACCAAAATCTGTGGACTATAAATGAAATATAATTTGAAAATGTTATACCTATCAATTTTATTGTCGCATGTACCAAAAGGTGGCAAAAATAATATCAGTGGATGCATATATTAGCATTTCACAGAATTTTATTGAAAACATGGAAAATTTGATGACGTGGAAAGTGGGTGGATGGAAGATAAAGAAATGAGATGAGGTGGATGGGTGGAAGGTAAAGAGATGAGATGGAAAGAAAAAGTGAATAGAAAAGTGAACTTTATGCAAACATAAAGTCGTTATTATGAGCATGCAAAAAAAAAACTAATATTGAAGAGGAGTAGTCAGAAGGTTGACACCTTCGGTTGTAGGAAGAGTTACTTGAGTTGTATTTGAATTCAACTATTGGAATTGTTGTAGGAAATCCACTTTTGTTTGTGGCCATTTGTATAACTTGAGTCTGTGACCATTGACTAAAAATTTGTAAGGTATCAGATCAATGGTAGTTAGTTGAACAGTTCCATTATCAAAGACATGACTAATTTCATATGGTCCTAGCCATCTTGTCTACAACTTCCTTGGCATATCCTTGAATTAGGAGTCATATAATAATGCCCAATCACCAAATTGAAATTGTTTACTGATAATATGAGAATCATGCCAGTGTTTCCTTTGTTTTTGTATTAGTTCAGTATGTTCCAAAGCAACTTTGCACATCTCATCCAAAGAGTTAAGATGCAAAAGATGTTCTCTTTGTGCTATAGGAAGTTCAATATCCAATGCTAAGGTTGTCCTTAAAGTTTTATGTTCAAATTCAATTGGAAGCATGGCCACCTTTCCATACAAGAGCTCAAATGGTGTGAATCATGTAGTAGTCTTCTAGGTTGTTTAGTAAGCCCAAACAACTTCTTGTAATCTTCGAGTCCAATCCTGACAGTGCAAATGGACTATTTTTGTTAGAATGTTTTCCAGCTCCCAGTTTGTAACCTCTGCTTTTCCATTAGCTTGTGGATGATAAGGACTAGATTTTCAGTGCCAAATGTTATACTATTTCATCAATTCTAAGATCAGATTAGAGGTGAATTCTGCATCTTGATCAATGACTAGCTCTTTGGGTACACCATAGCAAGTAAAAATCTCTTCATATAGGAATTCAGCAACTTTTTCATCATAGGAATGCTTCATAGCCTTAACTTCAACCCATTTTGTCAGGTAGTCAGTACACACTAGAATATAGGACTTCCCATTAGATGGAGGATCAATTGGACCAATGAAGTTCATTCCCCATTTGTCAAATGGTGCTAATGCCATCTGAGGATTAAGAGGCATTTCATCTATTATGGTTGGTTGGCCCATTCTTTGACATTGGTCACACTTTCTTGTATAGTTGACTACATCTTTATGAAGTGTAGGCCAATAATAAATAGTTGTCAGGATTTTGAAACATGTTCTTTTTGCTACAAAGTGTCCTCCACATGGTTCATTATAACATGCATGTAGAATGTCATATGTCTCATCTTTTCTCACACATCTTCTCATAACTTGATCAGGTCCAGTATAAAACAAGAGATTATTTATCCAAGAGAAACAAAAACTTTTCTCTACAAGCAGCTTCCTTTCCTTGTAAGAAAAATGTGTTGGTATTTTATTGGCTACAATGTAGTTAGCAATGTCTACATACCATGGAGTTTGAACTGCAATATGAAACAAATGCTCATCTAGAAATGTATCATCAACCAAATTAGTGTCAACATCATCATGATGTATTCTTGATAAATAATTAGCTACAACATTGCCTTTTCCAGGCTTATCAACAATAGTTATATCAAATTCTTGCAACAATAGTAACCATCTTGCTAACCTACCTATTATAGTAGGTTTTTTCATGAGATATTTAATTGTTGCATGATTAGTATGAAAAAATATGGAATATCCAATTATGTAATGCCAAAATTTGTTGAGGGCATAAACTAATGCTAGTAATTCTTTTTCGGTTACAGTGTAGTTCAGCTCTAGACCATTAAGGCTCTTACTGATATAATAGATGGCATTTTCAAGATTTTGGGATTGTTGTGCTAGGACTGTATGTATGGCATAATCATAGTCATTACTGTGTAGTTGTTGTAGGACTGACTATTACAACATGAAACCTACAAATAATACCAACTAGACACCATCATTGGATAGAAAATTCCCAACAGCATGAAGACTCAACTACTCAATGGAAATTTTTGAAATGTATGCAAAGACTCTCTTCCATAATATAAACTTGACTCACTCACACCCTTGGAAAAATGATTTGAAATATGAGCAACCAACTAGTTGTAAACTCCTCCAAAATAGTCTCACAGATGAGAAGAACTAGGAGACAAACTAAACTAGACAACTACTAACTCTAAGACATTGCATAACAACACTTATTGAATGAAAAACCTACCCTAATCTATCTTAACCTACACTAACCAGATTACATGAGCCGCTCAAACAAAACCATTCACTTGTTCTTTGAAGTGTTGGTGTTTGAAAATGTTGTAGGTTTCCAATTACCCCAATGAGAAAAAAACATATCAAGGGGGAGCTAACTCCCATTTTTGACATATCCTTTCAGACATTGGGCCAACTATAAGGCTTGACCCTTCTTCTACTTTAGGCTTTGCAAAACCTAGGTGGGTGTACCTTAGATTCAATCAATATGGTACCAATGCAAAAACATACTCTTGAATCTTATCGAAGTAGATTTAACCCTTATTTCTCCTAATGACTTATGCAATAACATAGATCTATAGTAGTGAATTGCAAATCTAGGAAATTCATAAGTTGAGTGAGGGCATTCTATTGTAGCTCTTCAACATGAAAGGGGAAATGTTTGATAAATGATGTTGATATTAGCAAGACCCAAGTATAAGTAACAAAACCTAATGATCCTATCTCTGATTAGTGCCTTATTTATTGGGCAATTAAATGAATTACAACCATATATCTTCTGGAAATCTCAGACATATTGCTACATTAAGATCCCTGATCTATCTTTCACCTTGTGAATAGACATTTGTATCAAAATGAATCCCATACTTAGACTATCCTTTCATGAAATCTGAAAACCATGTGATAAACATCAAGCAATTACATGGTTCTTTGTTCCATCAGCAAGATACTTCAATCACATATACTTCTAAATAAAATGCAACCTAGTTTATGCGCTTTGTTCACAAACTAGAAGAAATTACAGATCCACAAACAGGAGACATGATTCAAACTGAATTTAAATCCCTTTGTTGTTCTTTATTTGTTTTCCTTGAAACCAAATACATGAAAGATGTAAAGAAATGACTTAGAAATCACCTAACAAGTAAGAACTATCTGCATAAAAACTTACATGTTGTTCATACAAGAAGAAATGTTGAAGAATGGTGTCTCAGTAGTGAGTGATTTTCTTCTCAAAACTGGAACCAATGGTCTCACAGTGAAAAACTAGAACCCTGTTGGTATTACCTAGAGAAAACTGCCAACCCTTACAAAGAAAGAAAGAAAGAAAGATATAGAAGAAGATGAATTCCCAGATCTGATCTATGCCTGACATGTGTCCACTTGGAATTCAATCCCTTGCAACTGAATAACCTCTCTTTACCTTCTCCCATTTTGATTTGGTTTGGTTTCACCGTTACTTTGTAACAAACTTGTAAAAATCTCCTGTTCAATGATGACAACCCTTTTGTTTGCAAAAATATCTGATCTGCCTCATGAAATGCTAGTGAAATCCCCATTTAATTGACATAAACTTAATCAAAATCAACCTAAACTATATTTTCACTGTCTTTTACTAATATTCAGGTCATTACCTTACCAGAAATCAATTTTGAGCTTCAATGCCTAAATATGGTTGCAATTTAGGAATCTGGGAGAAAACCTAGCTCGAACAAACTACTTCCTGTGCAAAAACTAACCTTAGAATCAGAAAGTTTGGTTTCTCCTAGTTCCGGCCCCTCTGCTAAAAAACTCAGGTCTGCAACCTTAATTTTAAATTTTCAAAAATTTAAAACTGTCTAAAGTCAAAAATTTAGATTAAATGCCCTTTTGATTTAAAATCTCTAACGTGCATTTTGAAGAAATAATAAAAAACAATATTTTTTATCATTTTCCAATGTTCTCCTACCCTCTGAATTCAGGTCAAACTTGGTTTGACCTCTATGGACCACCACATCATCATATAAGTGGGACCGGTTGACACGTGTCAGAAACCTGCAATCCCACACTTCTTATCTCATGAGCATCTCTATGATGTGGGCATGCGTTGGTCGTCGATCTGGACACATGGCAGCATCTGGTGAATATGTCTTGAACTACTTGTGTGGTGCCACCTCACCACCCTCTAGGACCTATTGCCATGTGGTATCTTCCCACAATCCCACATTTTTTAAACCTCGAGCATCTTGATCTTGCAGGCTTGTGCCATCCACAGGATGTGGACACGTGGCAAGATCTTGTGCATCAGCTCCTAAATGTGCCACATCATCACACTTGAACTTTGGTCTAAAATTTCTTCCCAAGTGACTTGCCAGCTATCCTCCATGTACATGTTGGGCAAGCGACCCACCTTGTGACTGAAAGCCTCCAAAAGCCATTTATTCTTAAGACACAATGTCTGGTGTGTCGATTCACATTTAAACAGTCAAAAGTTTCCCAACATGGCTCATGTGGGATAAATCTTCTATAAGAAAGTCCACCATAATACTATTGGCATCTCTCTACTATCTTTGACTATGCATTGCTTCAATCTAATGAGAGTTTTCTTCATGTGTGGGAGTGGATCCTTGTTCAACTATGCCTACCTTTTCCCTTAAGCAATGTGTTGGTTGCTATTTGGGCATGCAGCTTTCTTAGTTCTTTTTAACATGTATCCTATGCCTCTTAACCTGTGTTTTCCTTTTTGATGGCATGAAGCTTCTTTTTATCTGTTGCATCTACTTCCCTTTTTTTAGCGTAGGCTTGCTCTGTTGAATCAACATAATCAATGTCTTTGACTTCTGATACCCCTCATAGCGTGGGGATCCTTCCACTCCCCTGCCATGTATTTCCCATGGGAACTCCCTTTTTTTAAAGGCATGGGAAAAGCCTTAAACTAGCAACTTCCTCTACTGCTTAGGCCTTTTAAATTCCCTTGCGGCTTTAAATTTTTATTTTCCTATGTGTTCACTATCCACCTCATTATCACTTTCTCTTTGGTTGGAAGATTCTTTCACTGATGCCCCCTTTCCTTGCATGGGTTCTTCCATTGCTAGAACTTCTCTTTGCTTCATGCTACGTGTTTCTTCCTTCACAATGCATGGGGATTTCCATTGCTAATATGCGTTGACTATTCTTTGTCTTGAGCATTGGCCTTTGGATGTGTGAGACTTCCTCTTTAAATTCTATCATCTTCCTTCTCTTGACTATCAGCTTCTCTTTTATTAACATTGGTGGCTTATTACTTAGCACAAGGTACTCTATTTTTTGCTTGGCTTACTTAACACTGAGCCTCCCCAGTTATTGCTCATGTAGGCTTTCTTCCCAATGCTATTGACTCCTACTAGTTTCCAAGTCTCTGCTCTTTGTAGTAAAATGTCATATCAATGGTCAAACATATCAAGAGTATATCCTTGGCTTTTTAAGGCAATTTGACATGTATTCTCTTCAAATACTTTTGTTAATTGCATTGATCACAAGGATTACCATGCCCTCTTCATTTGGAAAAGTAACCTTTTATCATTATCTTCATAATTCTTCCTTTAGCTTGCAAGATCAACGCTCTACCATTGAGCTATGAAGGCAAGGTAACTAAGTGCCAATAGATGCCAATAAACATAGGGGCTAGATTCATAGTTTGATATATTTTGAAAAGGCTAACACTTCAACACGGCAAAAAGCATGTCTACTATAGAAAATATATCTTATGTACTTTTAAACTTTGCAATATCAATGCCATGTCTTGCTTAATTCATGAGATGGTTGGGTATATAACTTTATGATAGATGACTTAACCATGTGTTCCAAAAATGGCTACTTGATGAGATGGAACATCTCTATACTCAATTCTCTCCTTTATTTCTTTACTACAAATGAGGCAGCATTGCTTTACATTGGAGGATGATGCTTGCCTATCAAACATCTTTAAAAAATGAAAATAATAAAGCCCTTTTTAAAATAAACCAATCCCCAAATATTTTATTAACTTGTTGGAATCAGCTGGGCCCCAAAGTGGGCCCAGCTAAAAAAAAAAATTGTTTCCACACAACAGAATTGCAAAAATGGCTCATTCATCCTCTGATATTGATCAAAATAAAATTTGATCATCGAACTATCATTTACAAGTCATTTTATCCCTCTTTTGCAAACTATCAATTTTGTGTCAGGAGGTCCTTTGACTGGCCTTAAAAACTGACCCAAACCTCTGACTGGGCTTTAAAATCTGACCCACTGATTCTCTATTCCACACACTTTTACCCTGTCAAATCTTGTCTCATAATGAATTCATGATCAAAAGATATTCATTTTCAAAGTTGACCTCTCAAAACTACCTACAAAGAAACATGTCAAAAAACAATAAATTGGGTTCAGAATCAACTTTGAAAATGGGCAAATGGACACTTGGGGATACGAAAAACTGGGGCATTGATTCTCTATCATGATGAGAGTATGAATCTTTGATTTGGTCTCATTATGAATAAATGGGTGCAAATTGTGAGTGGTCAAAGTAGGCTATACGGATTTACTAACTGGAAACAATGACAGAAAACTAATTTTTGCAAATGGAATTGACCTAGAAAAGTGTGCAAATGGATTCATCATGACTTGAAAATCGACACACTTAAAGTATTTTTGGGGGATAACACAGTGGTACTATCCATTTTTTCTTACCTATCACAAATTTTGAGATATAACATCATGAACAAGGGTTCCAACAAATCTGCAAATGCTAATACTAGTAAAAAGCTAGAAATTGCATTTGGAATCGCATTTGAAAACATATCAAATGGATTTTTCATGAGCTGAAACTTGAAACATAACAAGTCTCTAACCACTAAAATGAATTGCAAAAGGAATTTCATCATTTTAGTCAACTGGGTCAAAATTATAATAGGTCAAACAGGACCTTCTAGAATTATGCGCAATGTGCATCAACATGAAAATAGTAAACTACCAACTTTGAGGGATTCAAAACCTGGTCAAATGGATTCAAAATCTAAAACATAGGCTCTCTATTATAGATACTAAACACTCCCAAAGTGGCAATTCATGAAACATTTCTGGGTGCGAGATATTCACTTGCAAACATAGCCTCCTGTCTCAGTTTGACACTCAAGGTGAAAATGTAGATTTAACAATTACTCAAAATGGGATTTCACGAAATGGCTCGGAATGGAAATTTATCATTATGTAACATGTGGATATGCTGAATGGAGGGTGTTAGAAACATTAAACGTCTCATGGTGTTCAAAGGTACAGCCAAGTACACGTGCATCAAAAGCTTTTATGGGGCTTGATTCTCAATGGTACTCAAAATTGACCATGCAATTTTTAGTCCCAACATGAAGTATCTTCCTCTTCTCAAAATATTCCAATGCTTCACATGCATATGAGAAATGAGAAATAGCTGCAACATCAATAGAAACTTCACAAAAATGACCCGTCTCACAATAGGTTTATCATAGTCATGCACTAGGTTTACAAACACAACTTACAAATTGGACATCCAAAATAAGCAGTTATCTTTCTAATAGAGAAGGTTCATTTAAATTTTCAACCCGAGGACATATACTTTAATGGTTGGGCTGGAGGATATAAATCAAATTGCTTTGTTGCTTGGACATTTGATATAGTCATATTCCCTTATCTGTAACTTATATTTGCATCGATTGTGGCTAACCATGGTCTACCTAGATGATAGGATAACTAGATAGATTAACTTTAGGGGATAAAATCATGAAGTCTATAGGATACTCCATAGAATCTAAGGTTACAACTATGTTCTCTATCATCCCATCAGGGGTGATAGTAGAACTATCTTCAAGCTGTAAAATTGTTGGTGTAGCCCTTAGTCCTTCTATTTTCAACTTCTTCATAGTATCTTTGGTCATAACATTTATAGTAGCTCCAAGGTCTATTAAATAATTTTTAACAAACTAACCATTTATGCTAACATTTACTTCTGGACTTCCTAGATCAGAATATTTTGGTGTAATCACTTTCCCTAGCATGATGTCAGCCAATTGTCCCACAACATGGACTGTGGTGGGGTCCTTCTTCTTCCTTCCAAGTTTCTTCAAGAAGGCTTCAATAATAGCTTTTCCATAGATTGGAATGTCCTTAATAGCTTGAAATAGTGATATTTGGACATGTATATTTTTCAACTAATCAACAATGTCAAAAGGTTGTTCCTTAGTTTGTTCAGGTTTCTTTTGTATCAATTTTTTTGGAAAAGGAGGTTCTACTACTGGTTGAGCTGGGGTCGACATGGTGACATTAGGTGAGTCAACAGGTTCAGCAACTAAAGGTTTTGATGCCATAGGAGAATCTTGTATTTCAGTTATAAGAGGTGGTTTAGGCACTGGTAAAGTTGTACCAGATCTCATATGTATATCAACAACATTCAGGGTGTAAACAAGATACTGTTGAGCATCAGCGCTATACATCAGCTGATGTGGTTGTTGGCTATTTGAATTTGGCTAAGGTTGTGCTAGTAATTGTGTTTTCTTTTGAGGTCCAAGATTTGTAGGTGGTGGCATTAAAGCAAGTTGTTGAACTGGAGGGCATAATTGTGGAGCACCAATATTTTGGTAAGGCCATTGTTGAGATCCCTTCCATTGGTTCATAGACTACCAATTCCCTTGGGGTGGTTTCCATTGGTTTTGTTGGTTTTGCCAATAGTTCTGTTGGTTCTATGGCCATTGGTTACTCTATTTATTAGGCTAGGGTGGTTGGGAATTCTGAGGCCATTGGGATTGTTGTGGATTATTTTTCCCAACATTGTTCCAATTGGATTTATTTTGTGGAGGACCTTGGAAATTATAGTTTTTCCATTGATTACCATATGAATTGAACTTTTCAAGGGGTCCTAAGGCATACCTTGACATTGGGCCCATGGTCAACATTGAGCAACAAAGAATACTTGCTCATCATCTCCATCTATCTTGACGTACTCAGTTGGAAGATGTTGGTTCTCCATGCTTACAACCAGTTTACATTGGCACTCCTTCTTTTTCTTCTGGCAATGAGGATAGTACTCAGTGAGTTTTAATTCAGCTTTTTCTTGTTTCTTCTTTGGAGTCATGGTATCCAGATGTGTAGCAACATCATTGATGATATCTTATTTGAAATCTGACAATAGGTTAGATATCTCAAGCTTTGAAATGCCTTGAGTGATTTCTTTAGTGACTGTGGAATGAGGTCCTCAGCCTTTCTTCATGGTTGACTTTGAATAGTTCTAACAAATCTTCTTGAGATCATCCCAAGAAGCTTGATATACATCACCACTAGCCATCAGTTCCAAAGCTTCTAAATAGTCGTCATTCACTCCTCTCAGAAAGACTAGCTTTTGTGAATCTTTAGACAATGTATGTTGAGGGTTCTTTTGCAGTGTGTATAAGAAACGTGAAAGATAGTCTTCCAATGTTTCTTCCTCCTTTTGTGATATCCTAAATATATCATCCCCTCTTGAACCAAATGCTTTGCAATGTTCCTTATATTTATCCAGAAACAAAGCTTGCATTTCATCCCAACTTCCTACTGCATTGGCTCCTAAGCCCATGAACCATCATAAAGTTGATTCTTTCAATGTTTCTGGAAACAACTTAAGCTTATGGGCATCAGTATTGTAGTTAAAACTATGACAAAGGATATCAAATTCAAATAAGAAAGTATCAAGGTCTTCAGTTGCAAGGCCATAGAACTTTGGAAGAGTAGTGGGAGGTATGTTTTTAAGATTAGCATTGGTTACAAGACTTGGAAGAGGAAATGGAAAAGTAGGTTGTGCCATGACTGGAGGTATCAGATTATGAGGTTGTTGTTGAAAAGGGACATTGGGTACTAGATCATTAACAATTGGTGGATTCAAATCAGTGTTGTCAAGAAAACTAGCCAATACTTTAGTGAAGGGTTGAAGACCAGATATATCTATTGGTTCAGTTCCTGATAATGATATTGTAGGAAAAAAAGGGCTTGCATCTTCAAAAGGTAACTCAACTTCTTCTTCTTCAACTTCTACGTTCAAATTAACAGATTCTTGTGGAAGAAATCTACCATATTCATCTCGTCATCTTACTCTTTCATGCATGCAATTAAACTTTTCACACTAGTGAAAGAAACTTCAAACTAGAGATTTCTAAAAAAGACTTTATCTAGGAACTATGACTCAAAAATGCTCCTAGCTTGACACCATCCTCGGCAACAATGCCAAAAATGACCTGCCTCAGAATAGGTATATCATAGTCATGCACTAGACCTTGTTTAGGATTAATATATTCAAACTAAGGACTATTTCTCCCACTATGAGGTGCATTTAATTTTATAAAGCCAAGGACATATACTTGAAATGGTTGGCACAATATGTGCACTAGGTCTCTTAATGAGTCACCAAGCTTATGTTGTAGGTAAAAATGCAAGGAAAAGAACTTACACTATTGCTGTAGGAAACTAACACACTTAACTCTATGAATACTAGAAATACAATGAAAAGATAACAAATATTCCAACTTGGCTCATCCACTAAAACTGTTCTCACATATGATGTAAGAACATTCACAAAGTATGATGCTACAGGAAGGAACTCACAACTTCTAACTAAGATACTATGAATGCTTGGAAATAAATCTATTCTATCCTAGTCTAATCCACCTTCCAAGTGGGCCCCCTTGGTCGAATTCTCTAAACTATTAACACAAGATAAAAGCCGAAAACTATTTCATTCAATTTAGAAATTGATCACATAACAGAGAACTGTAAAAACAGAATTGTAAAAGTTAACAGTCTATTCTCATAAACTATTTTTTCTAACTAGTTCTAAAACTTAACACACTTGGGCCAATTCCTATATATATAGGAAATCACCATTTATTTCATAATAGAAAAGTAAATGACCTAGCTTAAAATCTGCAAGAGAGAAAATAAGAAGATAACAACTGAAGGTGAGAAGAAGGAATAACGGCTTAAGGCGGGAATAATAAAGTCTAAACATATACTCACCATAGAGTAAATGCAAAGAAGGTAATAAGTCTTCATAGTTCCTCCTTATTCACTATCGTGTCTTCTGGAACCGTTACAACTTCCTCCACCATGGTTGCTCCTTGGCATTCTCTTCTCTTTAAATGCTATTGATGCTTAGCTTTTGAATTCCTCCAATCATCTTTCAATTTTCATTAACAGGTTAGTTATAACATAAAAAATGTTTGCAAATAAACATTTATCAAATTAAATTCAAATATAAGAACGCACATTTTGATAACTATATGAAATACTACATACTATATATAATATTAGCAAAAGATGGCATAGTTTCTACCCCATAGGTTTGGTACACATAGGTCCACAAATGTTTTAACAAAGATAAAAAGAGTATCAAAAAAGTATCTTAAACATCATAAAATAAAGGCAAATTTTTGTCTCATCACATACCTTCTCCATTTTTCTGATTGGCTACATGCAGATCACATAGGGCATGTAAATGATTCGTCCTTATCCTTTTTCTCCTTTGAAATCTCTCTAGCTCGGCTCCAAAAATGGTTTACATCTTAGTTTGTGAAGGCACAAGCTATTATACTGATTCTGTGTTACTCAACACATATTATATTGTTGATGCCTAACACTTGAATGTTCCTATATTGCTCGGCACATATTACATTTTTGGATTTCTCGGCACCTATTATAATCTGTGTTGCTTGACATATGAATATTCCTAAATCACTCGACACATACTATGCTCTATCTTGCTCAACATCTATTACTTGCTTGGCACCTAAAGTCACTCAGCATCTGTTAAGATTCTAACTCGGCAGCCACTATCACTCACTCGGCAAACATAGTGTATTCAGCATATATGGTGGAATTGGTTAAGTGTGTTGACACTCAAATGTCAAGATCATTCTAAAACCAACAAATACTTCATAGGAAGAGAAGTCAAGAAATAAATGTGCAAGGAATGAAAATAACCTCTGGCATTATTGTTATAGGAAGAGAAGTTCAGAGGAATAAAATGAGCCATAGATGCTCAAAGCATGAAAATGCACTATCTTAGATGCACATAGTCAATGCAAAAAATGCCAAAGTGACTAAGTGTTTCCATCAACCAAAAAGGGGAGATTGTAAGCCTAAGTGTTAAGGACTAACTAGTAGATAGACCAATATACTTAGTTATCAAAGGTGTTGTCATTGTTGTCAACAAAAGTGAAGGGACCATGACAAGTAGACAAGCACAACCAGTAAGGAATGCGAATGTGAAACTCTTAAACTTAAGGGAAATCAAGAAAGATGACAAGCCCAGTGGAAGTAATGAAAAAGGTAATCCACTTAGACAAATCATGCTAAGTGAAGTCCACACAAGCAAAAGAAAGCCAAGTGGCAAAAAAAATAGACAGAATAGAAAGATGATTCAACATGATGAGTACAAAGCAAGATACCCCATGAATTCCTAATCATGTAGAGGGTAAGAGTATAATTGATGTCCCATTTAATGGTAATGAGATAAAGGACCAAGGAAAATTCAAAATAATTCAAATTTGAATTCTTTCTAATTGGAGTGAGTCACCAAGAACACATAGCACATGTGACTCTTGTAAAAACATGCCACAACCTAACAAGAGTGACACACCACTATGATAGGTGGTTAATTTAGTAAAAGGGAGAGAATTAAAAATTTTGAATTCTTAGATCAACACTTCCAAGAAAATCAAGAAGAAGAGTATAAAAGAAAATCAAAATTGAAAGGGAGAACATCAAATTTCCAAGTGAGCTAAAGTGGAAGCTCATAAAGTGAAGAAGAGTGATCAAGGAGGGATCATATTCAAGGTAGCAATTATGTTGAGAAGAGAAGCATGAGCCTAAAATAGTGCATGGAGTATCGTGTTCTCAAGCTAAGAGAGGAAAGCACACCAATGACTAGAGACTAAAGTTGTAGAGCGTAGTGAAGGTAGAGCATAGTTCTAAGACTACTCATACAAGTGGGATAAGGATCTAAATAAATCTAAGTTCAGTAGCTAAAATGATAGGTCATTTCTTTGTTCACTTATCTATACTAGAAAAAATCGCACCGAGGGTGAAACCTAATAGGTTCTTTGTATAAATACCTTAACAGGGTGACCCATTAACATGTGTTTCAAAGTCCTTTAACCAGGTTGCTCCTAATAGACAAAGATCTTAATAGGTCTCACTCAAATCCCCTAACAGGGTGGCACCTCACAGTGTTGTTGTAATATTTAATAAGGATAAACTCTTGACTAGGTGCACTTTAGAAGAGTGAAAACTTGTGAGGATCAACTCATACACTATTTTTTTTTTCCCTAGCTAGGTTTCTATGAGATAAATATTGTGTTATGTGTTGGTATTTTCATGTGATTTTTTTTTTCTTAGTCCTATCTGGTTGAGTTATATCCTATGCTAACCTCTAGAGAAATAGTGAGTGTGATTTGAAGCAAAACATTTTTTTATAGGAAGTATATTGATTCACACCCCCTCCACCTCTCTTAGCACACTAACCCATGGGCGGGACTAACATATTCCACTTGGTGTTCCCTAATAATCATGGTAGTAGAATCCCTTAACTAGGAGGATCCTAATAGACCTTATTTATTGTAAATCCTTTAATAGGGTGGCGCTTGAACTAGATTTGTAAGTCTTTTAACAAGGCTTCTCTTAACAGAGTAAACGTCCTAATAGGGCTAGAGGTAAATTTCTTGACTGGGTGACTTAAATGTGTCTTTATAAACTCTTAATATGACCTAGTTCAGAAGCGTGCACAATTTGTGGGTGCTAAAATCATCATGGTTTTCACACAAGTTGGTTTTATACAAGACTAGATTATTTTTGTTAAGTGGTGCATTATTTTTTGGATAGTTTTACATGTTAAATTATTTTATTTGTTGTTGGTAAACTTATTTTGTGATAAGGGTTTGAGTGGTTGAAAACTTGCATAGTTAGTAGATTACTGCTTCACCCCCTAGTAACTTAATTTCTTAGGACTAACATTCATTTCATATTTTATAGTGGATTGATGTAAAGATGATAACTTATCAGGAGGATAGTTGGAAGTGGAGTAGGTAGATCAGAATTGAGAAAGTTGATGGAGATTAATAAATAGGTGAATCGCCTAGTCTATTAAAAATGTCAATTAAGTATGTTGATGCTATGGAAAGAATTCAAAGAACTTTCTTGTGATTTGGGGTTGAGAATTAAAAAAGACTTCCTTTTATTGCTTGGGACTCTATTTACAAACCTAAGAATCTTGGAGGGTTTGGAATTAGACCAATTAGAGAAATGAATAAAGCCCTCCTAGCTAAACAAGGCGAGAGAGTCTTCAATGATGATAGGGATTGGAGTAAAATCTGGAAGAGTAAATATCTCCAGCACTCTCCCTCTTTGAATAGTTTTCTCTTTGCTGATAATTTACAAAATGTGTCTTCCATTTAGAAAGTTGTCCAAGATACAAAGAGTATTTTGACTATAGGTTGTAAATGGAAGCTAGGTGATGGTAAAACTATTTTTTTCTAGGAGGATGGTTGGTTATGGGATTCTCCCCTAAACTTATTTTACAATAATGACCAGATCATTGAGTACTGCAAAGCCAACTTCAGTGTGAAAGTCAATGATTATTGGGTTAACAATAGATGGGTGGACCTAACTTCTCTAGATATCAATCTTCACCTTGTTCAACTCTCTCTCTTTTCTTCTTGTATCAATCTCAAATCCTAAGACATGATCATCTAGACTCTGCATCCAAGTGGTAACTTCAAAGTTTCTTCTCTTTTTGAAAAAAATAACTTCAAAGTTTCTTCTCTTTTTGAAAAAAAGAGAGTTGATCTCCCTTGGGTTAAAGCTTGGACCAAAGGTTTAAGCCTAAGATTGATATTTTCTTTGGGATTTCTCTACAGAACAAAATTATCACTATAGATAATCTTAGAAAAATAGGGATGATTATAACCAATTGGTGTTGTCTTTGTGCAAAGGATATGGAATTTTTCAGCCATATGTTTTTGCATTGCTCTTATTCTAGGGATGTTTGGAAGGAAATTTTGAATTTCTAGGAAATACAATGGACTTTTTAGGAGAATCTTGCTAACAATTTTTAAAGTTGGAGTAGCCCCTTCAAAGGAGAACATGCTTTCTTCCTCTGGCAGTATACTTTTCCCGTCATTTTTTGGGGCTTGTGGAAATAAAGGAATGACAAAATCTTCAGAGATACCAACACTCCCTCCTAGGTCATTGGTAAAAGAATTATTGAAATCATAAAGGATAATCTTATATCACATTTTGGCCCCTCAAAAAATCTCAACTTGGAACATCTTGGTCAAAATTGTAAAGTTAAAAATTATAATTTGAGGGAGAATGCCATCTGGTTATCTCCTCCCAATGGATGGATTAAGGCTAACTTTGATGGGGCTTCAAAAGGGAATCTAGGAAAGACTAGTTGTGGAGGAGTCATAAGGGATTGCAATTGCAATATCATTAGGGCTCAAGCTATTCCTCTTATAGTTACTTCTAGCCATAAATCCAAGATGGTTGGGGAACATTATATGATCAAGCTAGCCAAGAACATTGGTTACAGGAACCTCTGGCTGGAAGGGTACTCCAAAAATATTGTCAATATCCTTCATAATTAACATGATCCTGCCTGGAATATTTCTAACCTTCTTTGCAAAAGTAAAGAAGACCTCAAATTTTTTAAATAAGTGTTCCTTTCTCATAACTATCATGAGACAAACATGTTGGTTGATTGGATGGCCAACTTGACAGTTCAAAGCAATAATATTGTCATGTAGACTGACCAACTAAGCATGGATGACAATCTAAAAGCTAAATGTAATTATCAAAGAAACATAACTCGAGAAGTGAAAATCAGTATTTGATATGCTTGGAGCATGCACTTATCAAATCATCAATGCTTCCATTTATTGTTTTAAATGGAATGGTTTCGATGCATGCATGTTTGCTAGTACTTTGCATGGATTGTGGGTGTCTTTTGGGCTTTAAGGAGGTAATACATTGATCATTTTTTGGGGTTTTTCTTTTCACTTTTTTAGTCACATTCTACATAGTGGTGTTCTTTCTATGAATATGGGTGGGGAAGTGAAAAAGTTGGAACCCAAGAAGTGCCATTACTAGAAAAATAAGAAGGAAGTTTGGCATTAGCTTAAGAAAGGAAGATGATCAGTTACATTGAAAAACTTCATGGTTACAAACCTTATGTCACAAATAGTTTCTACAAAGCTTGGGATAGTGACGAGGTTACACTCTATGGCAAACAGTTTACCCTTAATGCTAATTTCATTGTTGAGGTTACCGGGCTCTCGAACGAAGGTATTAGATTTTTCAACAAAAAAAAAGCTTCAAAAGAGGTGGTCAAATGCTTTCCCAAAAATGACTAGGAAGATGCAGGACTGGTGAAGATTAGTAACTTCTATGATCTTTCTCAAATTAAGGACATTTGGCAAGAGATTCTCACCTATGTGTAGTTGTATTTCATTCTAGATGGTAGGGTTTCTAGGGTTTATCAATACTATTTTTTTTTTCAAAATCATTTTCATTATAAGAAAAGAATCTCCTTCCATTACTACTCAAAAAAATGTCTCCTAACTAGGCTTAAATCCCATAAGCATAAGGATTATAGACCTATCATCCATGAGGGTCTCATCCTACTTATCACTGATTTTTGTTGAGAAAGTACCCCTATTCACTTTGTTTCTAGTAGAAAATGGAAAAGGGAAGTGGAAGGCACACCTAACAAAAAGGAAAATGTTGGTGACTCTTCGATAAAAAAAGGTAGCAACAAGCAGGCTCTGGTAATGGAAACAAACTCTAATCAGAGCTCCAAATATTTGGAGCTTGTTGAAGCTCCCCTAGATAATGACATGTCCCAGGCTATGAGTGATAGTTATTTTTCTAAGAACAAGGATTTCACTCTCAACATGGATGATATCTCAGCCCATGATTCTTCACTCTCTTCCCTTAGTACTATTAGCAAGCAAGGTAAGAATTCTTCTAATAAGGGTAAAGTTATGGATAATATCCCTTCCTCGAAGTGTAAAATAATAAAAAGAAACAATTCTAGTGTTGAGAACAAGGGTGTTATCATCAAAGAGGATAGTGGAAAGATGGTGAATAAGGAGGTATTGCATGATAACAAAATTAGGAAAGAGACTGGTAATCATGAAAAAGATGGGCTAATCAACCTAATGACCCAAACACTAGACATGAAGTGTACTGAGAACTCCCATGTTAATACTACCCTTTCCCTTGATCTAGTTCCCACTACTAATTCTCTGGCCAAATGTGATCATGAAGATACTAATCTTGGTACAAATAATGAGCCAAAGACCCAAACCTAGTGTAAGGAAACTTACAACAAAGAATATATAACCATTTCCACATAACCCATAATAGATCTGAAATAAATATGTAAATAAAATCCACATGAAAGAGAATAGACAACATACCCACAAAATTTATGACACTAGATACACCCTAGGAAACCCTCATTGAGAGAAAAACCCAGCCTCTAAAAGCATCCATCACCATGTATTATTCAAAAAAAAATACTAGTGTAATACAACTATGGAAGCCTTCAAAGCCATAGCCACTACCAAGCAATCCATGTCAATAAGAATGAATCCACACATCTCATGCCATGCTTCCAACCTTCACAAATTCTCCCTTGGCTAACATGTCAAGCCTTGTCCCACTCGACTCTTTCCTTTTTTGCCTTTTTCTTTCTCACACAACAACTACCCTTGTGGCTACTTATATAGTAGCAAGTCCCACAAAACCATCAAGTGGTATTACATAAACCATGTGCTACCTAACCCATTGACCCCACATTTAATATTGGACATTCAATTTCTTTTCCCTAATATTAAACAATTATATCAAATGTTATCAAAATGTTACAATACAACTCATCAAGTATATCCCATGGGAATCTTTACATGCTACACGTCCATCTAGGTGGAACATTACATAATAAATTAAATAATACAATATAAAAATACTATGCAATGTGTGCAACACCCATTTTCTCAACAATCTCCCACTTGTTGTATGTACATTGCATAGGGCCAATATATAGCCACATTAATGAATAAGGGAACAATCCCTCCCAGCACATCCACCATCATGGATTAAAGTACACGAAGTGCTCCATCCTAGTACCCGCAAAAAAATTAAAGTATCCAACATCTCAAACATGAATGATCTCACCTCCTATTATGCCAGTACTACCAAACATACATAGAAGCCACCCAAAGAGAAAGCCATCCAACCTATCACATTAGAAGATCATAAAATCATGTACCAACTAAAATGCCAAGCACAAAAGACTTGATCCAAAGGTAATCACATGTATCTATAGTTGTCAAAATATCCATAGCTGAAATAGCACCCACAACAAGTGCCAAACCAATCTAACTATCCATATCTCTAAACATATACCAAGTGAATCTCATACCATCAACATATCCAATTTCTAACCTATAACCTACAATCACAAGCCTCAAGAGCAATACCTACCACATATATACCAAGAAGCTCCTACTACAAAATATAATATCAAATTTGTAACCAATCCACTCACAACATCTCAAAGAAGTGAATCCAAGGACATCCACAATACATAAACCAATAACTTGCAAGAAAAACTCTCATAAAAAATCTTCAATAGTCTCCCAAGCTCTCTACAACCAATAGGGGAAAGAGATAAAGGAATAATCATGTCATCTCTCACATGACATACATGAGCATAAACTAGTGATCACAATCTCTAACCAATCTCAAATCCAATATAAGTGAAAACCAAACATCTAGGAAGATAACCAAGGCCAAAGAGAAACCATGCAAATCATAACCTATATCATGTCCTTCTACACATATCTCTAGATGTAAACTGTGCAAGTATGATCTCCTCCATAAAACCGCAACCAAGAAGCATCAATAATACCCAAATCATACCATATAACTAATCATGGATGTAAGCCTCTCATAAGAAGATCAAACTCATAAACCATTCTTGAACCAAAGAATAACCATTCCTAATCCACAGAATATGTCTAATATAAAACCATCTCCCAAACTTAACCAGCATAACAAAAAAATATATGCACAAGGAGATAACCAATGGTAAACCATCTCTCAAATGAACCCTCCATAACTAACTAATGTATTGCAGCTCAAGATCCATATCCATTAAAGACAAGCATAAACATAATGCACCTAAGAGAAACAATGGGCTATACCTCTCAAGTAGCAAAATTGTTGAGTAGACCAAGAGTGGGGAACTGTTGAGATAATGGGTGTTGCACACATTGCATAATATTTTTATATTGTATTATTTTATTTTATTATGTAATGTTGCACCTAGATGGATGTGCAACATGTAAAGATTTTCATGGGATATACTTGATGAGTTGTATTGTAACATTGTGATAATATTTCATGTAATTATTTAATATTGAAAAAAAGAATTAAATTCTCAATATTAAATGTGGGGTCAGTGGGTTAGGTAGCACATGGTCTATGTAATACTGCTTGGTGGTTTTGTGAGACTTGCTACTATATAAGCAGCCACAAGGGTAGTTGTTGGTGTGAAAAGGAGAAGACAAAAGGCAAGAGTCGAGCGGGACAAGGCTTGATAGGTTAGCCAAGGGAGCATTTGTGAATGTTGGAAGCATGGCATGGGATGTGTGGATTCATGCTTGTTCACATGGATTTCTCAGTTGTAGCTATGGCTTTGAAGGCTTCTATGGTTGTATTGAAATGGTGTTTTTGCTAAATTATACATGGTGATGGATGCTTTTGGAGGCTCATTTTTTTCCTCAATGAGGGTTTCCCAGGGTATATCTTGTGTCACCTTTTTATGGGTATGTTGTCTATTCTCTTGTATGTGGATTTTAATTGCATATTTATTTTAGATCTATTATGGGTTATGTGGAAATGATTATATTAATTCTTACAAGTTTCCTTACAAGTGGTATCAGAGCTATGGTTTTATTATTGTAACCCTAGATTGAATCCATGGGAATGCATGAGAGGATAAAGAAAAGGGCAAGATATATGGATTTTATAGCTTGTTTATTGCAAATATGAGGGTTTTGGATTTGCTATTATGATGGGATGTTGGTAAATTTTGGGTACGTGAAATTTTTGGTCAAAAGGGTTTTTTGGATGTTTCATTTAAATGAGATTTTTAGGGGGTGGCTTACAGAAATGACCTCCTAGGTAAAAATAGACCTCACCATTGGCTATGAGTCAACATTTTCATAAATTTTGATATATAAGATGCCCTAGTTTGGCCAAGTTTAGAGGAAATGAAAGAGTTTTTTAGTTTCAGCCTATGGTGGCCATCAAATTTAATCCCATCAGATTTTTCATCATCAAAAAAATAAAAATTAAAAAAAATCGCAGTGAAAATGGTAAAAAAATTGTCTTAGTAAAATGACCATAACTTTCTATCAAGATATCAGAGTTTAGACTTCTTATAGGTGTTGGAAAGCTAATTCAGAGTACTACAACTTAGTGTAGGTTTGGTTCTATGATTTTTATATTTTTTTAGGTTTTAAGAGCTTGAAAGTCAAATGTTATTTATTTTGAGCACAAATTAGGGCATAACTTGGGCATACAAAGTCAAATTTCAGACTTCGAGTAGTCAACGAAAAGCTCTTGGAGAGCCTTACACATTGGTTTACATTACTGTAGGTTTGACATGGTTTATTTAGTGATATATTAATCTGAACAATTTATAGATATATTTTGATTATGGTAACAATGTGAATTTATGGCATTAGAGATTTAAGATTTGATGTCATTGTATACTCAATTCATATTTTAGATTGGTTTGATAATAATATGATTATAAGTGTTCAGTTTGGATATGTATGATGACTTGTTGGGTCTACAAGTTGTGTAGTTTTGTAAGCAATCTATACTTACAAGTTGCATTTATAGCTTGGCTATGGGTTGTCTTTTTCTATTGATCTTTCATTATTGATGCATATTCAGATTAGTGGCTTGGATTTAGGTTGTCTATGAACTAAGTCACATGATTTGCTGATTTTTTTCTTCATGTAGAAGGGATGAGATGTTGTTACTAGGTATAGTCATGGTAGAGGATTATGGTTGACTATTTTATGCTGACAGGTTGGACATATTGAGAGTTAGATGCTCAGTTCATAGATGTGATCATAGTGCCATGAATTTTTTGGCATGACATGATTAGATATACAGGTACATCTTTGATGTTTATTAGTTTGGATTCCTGATTCAATTGTAGTGGTATATCTTCTTGGTTGAGGATCATGGTTATTTGGTTTGTTTTGAGGAGCTCATGATGTGCACTTTGAGTTCTTTGATGGTTTGATGCCCTGGTTGATTCTCATGGTTAGAAGATGGTTTTTTTTCATCATGATGTCATGGATAGCTTGGATACATAGTTTAGTGGGAGCTTGTGACAATGATGGGGTGATAGTGTAGGATTAGTTCCTAGTTTGGTTTGTATCTTCTTGGTTTCATTTGGTACTGACACTTTGGTTGTGTGGGTGTAGACCTAGAGGATCTTCATGTAGGAGATGGTTTTCTTCATGGTATGTGGAGATGGTTTTATCTTGAGGACTAACAAGGTTCTTGGTAAAGGTGTGGTTTATTCTTTCATTTGGCATGTTATCCTTGGTGTGAGGATGGTTTCATTTTTATGTCATGGTATACTCTTGATACATGTTTGGAGTTGTGACATGTTATGGTATGTTCATATGGAGCATGTTATCTATTTGGTTGAGATGGTTAGATCATGTTGTCATGTTTATGTTTCTGAGGCCATGGTTGGAACTTTGACATTGATCTTGGTTTACTTTCTTGGTATTGAGTATGCTGATCATAAGTTGGATACTTCATGATATTGCTATGTTGCATTTGGAGTTGGCATGGATTGATTTGTTACAGGTGCTCATGGATACTTAGAGATAGTGGTGATGTTGATTTCTCTTGGATTAGAGAAGTATTTATTGGGATAGTTGATGGTTTCAGTAGGAAGTCTAAGGGATAGTCACTTAATAATGACTTGAGAGGAGATTGTTCTTAGTTGAGTCTTGGTTGGAGACTTGGATATCTTGATGAACATTCTCATTCCCCACTCTTGGTCTACTTAGCAGTTTGCTACTTGAGAGGTATAACCCATTGTTTCTCTCAGTTGCCTTATATTTATGCTTGTCTTTCATGGATATAGATCTTGAGCTATGGTACATCAGTTAGTTCTAGAGGGTTCATTTGAGAGATGGTTTAGCATTGGTTATCTCCATTTGCATATGTTGTTATGCTAGTTGAGTTTGGGATATGGTTTTATATTGGGAATATTCTTTGGTTTAAGAATAGTTTATGAGTTTGATTTTATTGTGAGAGGCTTACATCCATAATTAGTTATATTGTATGGTTTGGGTGTTGTTGAGGCTTCTTGTTAGGGTTTTATGGAGGAGATCATACTTGCACAGTTTACATCTAGAGGTGTGTATAGAAAGACATGATACAAATTATGATTTGCATGGTTTCTCTAGTCTTGGTTATCTTCTTGGATGTTCAATTTTCATTTACATTGGATTTGAGATTGGTTAGAGATTTTGATCACTGGTTTGTGCTCATGTATGTCATGTGAGAGATGAGATGGTTATTCCTTTATCTCTTTCCTTTGTTGGTTGTGGAGAAATTGAGAGAGTGTTGGAGACCTTTTATGAGAGTTGTTCTTGTAGGTTATTAGTTTATGTATTGTGGATTTTCTTGAGACTACATGGATTCGCTTCTTTGAGACATTGTGAGTGGATTGGTTATAGATTTGACATTCTCTTTTACAATGGGAGCTTCTTGGTATATATGTGGTAGGTATTGCTCTTGAGGCTTGTGATTGCAAGTTACAGATTGGATATGTTGATGATGCGAGATTCACTTGGTATATACCTTTGGAGGTATGGATAGTTGGATGGGTTTGGCACTTGTTGTGGGTGCTATTTCAGCTATGGATATTTTGACAACTACGGATACATGTGATTGCCTTTGGATCAGATTTTTTGTGCTTGGAATTTTAGTTGGTATAGGATTTTGTGATCTTCTAATGTGACAAGTTGGGTGGTTTTCTTTTTGGATGGATTCTATGTATGTCCAGTGGTAGTGGCATAATAGGAGGTGAGATCATTCATGTTTGAGATGTTGGATAATTCGATTTTATTGCAGGTACCAAGATGGAGCACTTCTTGTACTTTGATCCATGATGGTAGATGTGTTGGGAGGGATTGTTTCCTTGTTCATTTATGTGGCTATGGATTGACCCTATGCAATGTATGCAACAAGTGGGAGATTGTTGAGATAATGGATGTTGCACGCATTGCATAATATTGTTATATTGTATTATTTTATTTTATTATGTAATGTTGCACCTAGATGGATGTGCAACATGTAAAGATTTTGATGGGATATACTTGATGAGTTGTATTGTAACATTGTGATAATATTTCATGTAATTATTTAATATTTAGGAAAAAGAATTATATGCCCAATATTAAATGTGGGTTCAGTGGGTTAGGTAGCACATGGTTTATGTAATACCACTTGGTGGTTTTGTGAGACTTGCTACTATATAAGTAGCTACAAGGGTAGTTGTTGGCGTGACAAGGAGAAGACAAAAGGCAAAAGTTGAGTAGGACAAGGCTTGACAAGTTAGCCAAGGGATCATTTGTGAATGTTGGAAGCATGGCATGACATGTGTGGATTCGTGCTTGTTCACATGGATTGATCAATTTTTGCTATGGCTTTGAAGACTTCCATGGTTGTATTGCAATGGTGTTTTTGCTAAATAATACATGGTGATGGATGCTTTTGCAAGCTGGGTTTTTCCCTCAGTGAGGGTTTCTTAGGGTATATCTTGTGTCATCTTTTTGTGGTTATGTTGTCTATTCTTTTGCATGTGGATTTTAATTGCATATTTATTTAAGATCTATTAAGGGTTATGTGAAAATGATTATATTATTTCTTGCAAGTTTCCTTACAGGAATGATAATGCCCATCAAGATATCCAAGTCTCCAACCAAGACTCAACTAAGAACAATCTCCTCTTAGGTCCATATCAGGTGAATGCCTCTCAGACTTCCTACTAAAACCACCAATTGTCCCAAAAAATACTTTTGTAATCCAAGAGAAACTAGCATCACCACCATCTCTAAGTATCCAACTTATGATCAATGTACTCAATACAAAGAAACTAAACCAAGATCAATGTCAAAGTTCCAACCATGGCCTCAGGATCATAAATATGACAACATGATCTAACCATCTCAACCAAAGAGATAACATGCTCTATATGAACATACTTTAACATGTCAAAACTCTAAACATTTATTGAGTATGACATGACATAATAATGAAACCATCCTCACATCAAGAATAACATGTCAAATGAAAGCATAAACCACACCTTTACCAAGAACCCTATGAGTCCTCAAGATGCAACCATTTCTACACACCATGAAGAAAAAACCATCTCCATATACCATGAAGAATCATCTCCACACACCATGAAGATAACCAAGAACCCCATGAGTCCTCAAGATCTAACCATCTTCACACACCATAAAGATAACAAGTGCACCATGCAAATGTCAAAGACGCTTTTGCAACAACAAGATCTAAGACAAATCTCCAAAATCTACAAACACTCAATAAATATATCAATGCCAAAAAAGCTCCACCCAACCATGGTACCAAGTCACCTATGGCATCATAAAATCCATCTGCTACATGAAGATCCTGCCTAGTCTACACTCACACAACCAAAGTGTCAATACCAAGTGAAACCAAGAAGATATAAACCAAACTAGGAACTAATCCTACACTGTCACCCCATCATTGCCACAAGCTCTCATTAAACCTTGTGTCCAAGCTATTCATGGCATCATGATGAAAAAATCATCCTCTAAACATGAGAATCAATCAAACAATCAAAGAACTCAAAGTGCACATCATGAGCTCCTCAACAGAAATGAAATAACCATAATCCTCAACCAAGAAGTTATACGACCATAACCAAATTAGGAATCCAAACTAATGAACATAAAGGATGTACCTGTATATCCAATCATGTCATGCCAAAATCTATAGCACCATGATCACATTAATGAACTGAGCAACTAACTCTCAAAGTGTCCAACCTATCAACATAAAATAGTCAACCACAGTCCTCCACCATGACTATACCTAGTAAAAACATCTCATACCTTATACATGAAGAAAAATCAAAAAATCATGTGACTTAGGGCATAGACAACCCAAATCCAAGCCACCAATTTGAATATGCATCAATAATGAAAGATCAATGGGCAAAGATAACCCATAACCAAGTCATAAATGCAACATGTAAGTATAGACCACTTACAACACTGCACAACTTATAGACTCAACAAGTCATCATACATATTCAAACCAAACACTAATAACTATATAATCATGAGACCAGTCTGAAATATGAACTGAGTATACAATGACATCAAATCCAAATCTCCAAAATATATAATGCCATAAAATC
This sequence comes from Cupressus sempervirens, assembly GCA_028749045.1. Classification (NCBI taxonomy): domain Eukaryota; kingdom Viridiplantae; phylum Streptophyta; class Pinopsida; order Cupressales; family Cupressaceae; genus Cupressus; species Cupressus sempervirens. Next base: position 527,276,438 of record CM053793.1, read on the forward strand.
ACAATGTTACCATAGTCAATATATACCATTAATTATTTAGATCAATATATCATCAAATAAACCATGCCAAATCTGCACCAAAAATGAACTAATGTGTAGAGCTCTCTAAGAGCTTTATGTTGACTACTCGAAGTCCAAAATCCAACTCCATATGCCCAAGTTATGCCCTAATTTGTGCTCAAAATAAACAACATTTGACTTTTGGGCTCTTAAGACCTTAAAAAATGTCAAAATCACAGAACCAAACCTACATGAAGTTTTAATGCTCTGAGTTAGCTTTCCAATACCTATAAGGAGTCTAAAATGTGATATTTTGAGAGAAAGTTATGGTTGTTTTACTAAGACAGACTTTTTACCACTTTCACTATTTTTTTTTTTTGTGACGAAAATTTTGAAGGGATTAAATGTGAAGGCCATCATGGATTGAAACTAAAAAAATCTTTCATTTCCTCTGAATATGCTACGGTATATTATATATTAAATTTTATGAAAATATCGACCCAAATCCAATGTTAAGGTCTATTTTTATCCAAGAGGTCATTACTATAAGCTCCCCCTAAAACCCTCATTTAATGAAACATCCAAAAAATCCTTTTGTCCAACAATTTCAAATGCCCAAAATTTACCAACATCTGATCATAATAGCAAACCCAAAACCCTCAGATTTGCAATAAACAACTCGTATATCTTGCCCTTTATTTTATCCTCCCATGCATTCCCATGGATTCAATCTAGGGTTACAACAATAAAACCATAGCTCTAATACCACTTGTAAGGAAAATTGCAACAAAGAATATATAACCATTTCCACATAACCCATAATAGATCTGAAATAAATATGTAATTAAAATCCACATGCAAGAGAATAGACAACATACCCACAAAAATTGTGACACAAGATATACCTTGGGAAACACTCATTGAGGGAAAAACCCAACCTCCAAAAGCATCCATCACCATGGATCATTCAACAAAAATACCATTGCAATATAACCGTGGAAGCCTTCAAAGCCATAGCCACTACCAAGCAATCCATGTGAACAAGCATGAATCCACACATGCCATGCCATGCTTCCAACCTTCACAAATGCACCCTTGGCTAACCTATCAAGCCTTGTCCCGCTCGACTCTTCCCTTTTTCACCATTTTCTTTCTCACACAACAACTACCCTTATGGCTACTTATATAGTAGCAAGTTTCACAAAACCACCAAGTGGTATTACATAAACCATGTGCTAAAACCATGTACTACCTAACCTATTGACCCCACATTTAATATTGGACATTTAATTTATTTTTCCCAATATTAAATAATTACATCAAATATCATCACAATGTTACAATACAACTCATCAAGTATATCCCATGGGAATCTTTACATGTTGTACATCCATCTAGGTGGAACATTATATAATAAAATAAAATAATATAATATAACATTATTATTCAATCTGTGCAACAGCCATTGTCTCAACACCTAGGACTTTAAGGAAAAGCCTCAATAGATTATGATTTTGAGGGTGCCCAAGATTTAAAGGGTGATGATAATATTTTAGAATTTTTGAATAAAGCCAAGGACAAAGCTAATATTGGGATGGATATGCACAATTAGATGTACAATGAAATTTAAAAAAATCACTTATATGTTTCTTCCTTGCAAGAAAAGTCCATATTTTTATAGGTGAAGCTAGATGAGGAATGTAAGAAGTGGAGGGAGATGGAATCTCTGGTTGGGAACATCCTAACCAAACTTTAGGAGTATGAAGCTTCCCTTTAAAAAATTATTGACAGTGAGATGGGTATGTAGGATGTTACTTCATCCATCCTGGCTACTGTTGCTTCTATTGGAAAAGTTTCTCCAGATGAAGCTAATTCGACCGGTCACGTTCCATTGTTGGCTGGTGATCTGAGCAGAAGAGCTAGACAAAGCACTAAGAAAGTGGGCCTCCAACTTCCTATGAAGAATATTCAAGACTCTCTCAAAGAGGTTGTTATCTTAGGCACATCTATAACTAGTGTTATTAAATATTTGGTCTAAGATTTTTAACTAGGTTTTTTCTAGACTTTTGGTTCCTAGTGTTTTGTTTACTTATGTTGGTTTTTGGTCCTTGTAAAAGCAGCTTGACTTGGTTTTCGGTCCCTGTAAAACCATCTTTTGAATTGTATTTTGATATTCTAGGTTGTTGGTCCCTATAAAACTAGCTCCTAACTTTGGTTCCTTTTTGTTTGGGGTTCTAAGTCCCCTTCAAACCTGCTTTTACCTAATCAAAAAAGGTAGTTAAATCGTATTTGAATGACAACTTTGGTATTGTTGTCAAAGGGGGTGAAGACCCAAGAAGATTCTTATCTACAGTAAGGGGGAGAACTAAAAGTGGTATGAAGGAGAAGAACTAAATATGAGATGATGAATCAGTTTTTGCAATATCTATCAAAATTATTTTAGGTAGTTTCTAGCAAAACTATTTCATATATTTTATATGATTTCAAGAAATTACTTTCATTAGAAAGCAAAGGACTTTCTACTAAAAATCCCTAACCAATAATTTAAGTGTTTCAATTTTTAGAGGAATTTCTTCCTCTAAAAAAATGCAACCTACTAATGTGGGTTGAACCTTAAGGGAGAGTAACTTAATGATTCATGATAATTGATGTTTCCAAGTTAGTGTTTTGATGATGCCATAAATAGTTGGTGAATAGTTGTTTTTCCCATTAATTACAAAGGGGGATATTATTGGAATAACTTATGCAAATTGTGTTGAAGAGAGGCTCTAGTTCATGTTTAATGTTCAGTTGATCAATTTTTCTATTGTTATTGATGTCAACTTGAAGATTATTTGTCTATTATTTACCAATATCATTGTTCTAGTATGTGGAGAATGTAAATCAACTAAAAATGGTTGTATAGTAGGAACTAAGGTGTTTTTTTTTCTATGGATGACTAAGGGATGCCTCATGATGCATTGAATACCATCACAATTGAAAACATGTTGGTCAAGATTTATGTTAGATTTAAGTATGATAGAGCAATCGGGTTGAGAAGTTAATGACAATAGTGAATAATTTGATTGGTCTATCAAATCTATTATGTTTCAGATGGTGTAATTCAATATTACAATTGTGCATTCTATTTTTATAAGAAGACACATTTTGGATCGATTGAAGTATGTCCAATTGAAAGTGAAAGAACACTTGAAAAAGTTTTTTTTTTATCCTCAACCAATAATGTTTGGGCTCTTTAATAGATATTTCATATTGTAAAGTTGTGTGATGATGCGGTATTGATGTGATAGTAATGGGTTATGATGAATTGGTCATACATTGGTTGTTGCAATCAATTTTTTTGAAATTATGCATGCTCACTAAGAAAAGTGCTAAGGGATATATGTTATTTGCTTAATCAATATGTAGTTTAAGTTAGTGATCAGGCAGATATAGAAAATGTTGGAAGGGTTTGGTAATACATTTTGTCAGACACCTTAGGTAAAATTCAAGTGTAATACATTTTGTTTAAGCAGGTGGCCACCCTTGAGATTGAAGTATGTATTGATATGAAATAATATTGCATTTTTAAGTGTATCTAGAACATGCATGATGTGTGTGATTAAGCTAGAAGTTGATTTTTTTTCAAATAGAAGAAGATATTGAGCTGAATTGTGTAATCACCCAAAAATGGTCATCTAAACTATGAACCCCCTTTCTAGAATTTTTTTATTAATTTATCCATTTCTTATCTTTGATCAAATCATCATTTTTCTATTTATTTGATAATAATCTATAGTTTGACCACTATATCCTAAGTCTTTTATTTAATTGAAAGAACTTTCTCCCTTTTAATTAAATAAAATCCCCAAGTCCCACTTAACCTAACTATGCACACATTAATCATTATTCTTATTTTAAAAATAAAATAAAAGGCATTTTTGTCTTACATGAGGTGCACACTTTCCAAGTTGGGTGGAAACTTTATTCTTCTTCACACATATTTTTCCTTGTAAACATCACCATTGATCTTGCTTAGGTGAGATTATTGTGCACATGGATCACTCAAGGTGCATTATTCATCCTTGATTAGACCTCTCCTACCTCTTAATCTAAACCATCCATTTATCTTCACAAGGGAGGGCTTTCTCCTCATTCTCTAATCTTATGCTTTGTACTAATGTTATGTTGTAGGATTTATAGGTGACTTTGGAGGTTTGGAGAACTTGATTCTTACATTCTACTTTAGCTTCATTTTACTTGCATCATAGCTTCATGATATTCTTAGTTTATCTTTCTTTATGCTCTATATTAGCCACATAGCTTAATTAGGAAGGCTTGGTAAGAGTCTCATTTTGTTAGTTTAGCTTGCATTATATTTGCATATTTATTCTTGGATGCTATCACTCTTTCTCTCATCTTTGAATCTCTCATTCTATGGTACACCTTGGAATGGTTACATAGCTTGGTACATTTGAGAGCCACCATACTACCATTTTTCACCTTTGCATGTCATAGATAGGAAGCTATAAGTCGCCTCTCAAGTCTCCCTCCTCATGAGATTCTTTGGGAATAAGGGTTTGTAGAAGTGTGCCTACTTTTTGACATCCAAATTGGACCTATAAAATCAATTGAGAAGTGTTATATCTATATCACTTTCCCTATTGAATCCTAATAGGTTCTCCATGTCTAAATCCCTTAACCACATCTCTCTCAGCAGCGTGAGGAGGATCCTAATAGGGCTGACTATTAATTCTCTTATTTGGGTGACTTATTAGCTTGGGTTAGAAATCCTCTAGCTTACTCCTATCACAATAAAACTCCTAATATGGCTAGAGGAAAAATCCTTAGTTGTGCGACTCCTAATAGTGTCTTCCCTTAACTAGGGATTATTGTAAAGTCCTAATAGGGCTAGACCTTTAACATGGAACATTTCATAAGAGTACAAATATATGTGAGTATTGTACCATCTTAAAATGGACACACTTTCCTTTTAAGACCTTTTATCTCCCTCCTCTTCATGATTCCTTCTTTGGACCACAGATATGTTTGTGCTCATTCCTCTTTTCCTCTTCTCTCTTCCATATTTCCACCTTATCTTTCTAGCATCTACCCTAGATTTCTATGAAACACACAACCTGTCCTCTTAGACTAAGTCCACCTAGTCCTCCCAAGTCAACATATTCCTAGACTAGGTTGACCCAAGTCAACCTAGTCCCCTAAAATTTTGAAGCTCAAGGCCTAAAAGTCCTTAGGGGTTTAATTAGTTTATGACCATTATCCAATCACCATGTATTTTTTTCCCATACAAGAAACCATATATAAGGATACTTGAAGGCTTCATTTTCATATCTCATCTCAACAATAATCATCTAATTCAAGTTGTTTCTTTCTAGTGAAGATTATTGTCTTTTTCATTCAAGGAGTTCAAGCATTTAAGCATTTAAGAAAAGATATTTCTATCTATCATTGAAGAATACTTTGTGAGAATTTCCCCTTCAAGATCTAGCATATTTTTGGCCATTAAGAGAGGAGATACACATTGAAGCTTTTGTCTTCTTCTTCATTGATGCATATTCATATCCATGACACTATGATGGAATCATGATAGATCTGTTACAAAGAGTGGAGATACTATACATTCCTAATTTGAAATCTACAACACAACTACATTACATACACATGGGAAAGGTGAATCCTAACATTTATCTTGTTCTTTATAGTCATTTACATTTACATTTCTAACTTGTAGTTAATTCCTTAACCTAGGGCTTGACCAAGGCAAACCCTCATCAAAGCCCAACCCCCAAACCTTTCTTTTATGTGTTGATTTATAGGTTGGGAGCGAAAATGATTTCAAATTTGGAACCTAAAGTTTGCAAGATTTATAGTCATTAGTTTTGGAGTTATGAACTACATTAACCTTGTGGAAAGATGTCTACCCAAGCTGACCTAGTCCTTCAGTTAGGATTCCGGGGAGATTTATAAGTTTTGTTCCTTTCGTCTATTTTATTTTGAGATCCACAATCAGAAGTTTAGGAAATATTCACATATGGAATTTCTTGAGTTTAAATACATCCTCCTTTATGCATTTAGAGGTGAGCCTTTCATATTTCATTTCCTTTCATATCTTTACCCTAGATTTGCATTGTAATCGAGCTGATTGTATTCACATAGCATATAGATTTACATTTCCTAATCAATTATTTCAATTTTGCATTCACGTTTTGTATCAAAGGTCCAAAGAGAACATTTCCTTGTATTGTATTCCCCTATAATCTGGATTTAGTATTAGCACCCCTTCTCTTTTGGATCCTAGCTAATCTAACTTGGGTTAAAAGTGGAATCATATTTGGAAATTCCCCTCTTTCCCTTTCGCACTACAATTGAAGGACTTAGTATCCCCATAAAGTGGAAGTCTACAATCCTATTAAAGTGCTTCCATTTTACCACTAAATAGGTACTAAATTCCATTGTGGTTTTTTTCTCTGACCAATATTTTTCACATGAAAATATTGGCATCTTTGTGTTACTTGTGTGGATGTTTAGTGAGTTATTTTAATTATAGTTTCACAAGTTAGCATTAGATGCACGTAGTAAATGATTAAGTAGTTAAGTTAGTTAAAGTTTTGAATTTGATAGATATTATTTTTTCAACACCCCCCATTAATCTTAGACCTTAGGAAAATTAACATGTAATCTAACATATAAATCAACAATGTTACAATAATTAAAATAAAGTGCAAAATCAAATGCATCATGTAGTGCAACTAACCGATCACATCTCATGGGTACTCAATGAATGTCAACATCATACAATAAAAAATTAGTTAACTATTGACACATACCTTGTGAAACCATCAATCACATCAAAACCACATAATCCACAATGTCTCACTAGCCAAATATCATCATGGCCATAGTAGTAATCTTGGAATGAGCACAAGAGAAAACTAAATTGAGTGCATATCAAAATACCAAAATAAAATCATAGTACAAGAATAATTACCACATCACAAGATAAGCTTAGCCAAACACATAGACCAATAAAATCAAGAGAAGACATCATGAAGTAAACAACCAACCACAAAAAAAATGGTTCTAACAACCAAGAATAAAGCATAAACAACTTGTCATTGTAACAACATACATTAGCTCACCTTGAAGGTATAAACCTCACACAGGTTCAACATAATCACATGATACAAGCATAAAAGTTCAAAGTCACATCCATCTAGATATCAAGAAAAAAAAATGAGGCACTACACACTTAATGTAGAGAAGGATGTTAATGATGATAAAGCCTATTAAAAGAATATATATATATATATATATGATTCCTTTTTTGGTTGGAAAGATAACATTATAGATTTCAACTATTTTTCATATCCTTGTTTATGAGTACACAAGACTCAACTCTTTTTCCATCATATATTCTTGCATCAATACCCCATTTGTCCCTAGTGTATAAGGTTTCAATGGACTTGATGAGTTGTAAATTTAAATTAGATAAGAAATTTCTAGGGGGGGGGGGGGGTTGTGGTGGTGAATCAATACTTAAAACTTTTACCATAAAACATTTCACTATTCATCCATCTTATCACTTGGCATATAAACTGAAATATGTAAGCATATATCACATCCATAGCATAATTTAAATCAACACATAACACAAAAGATTTTTTTTATTGAGAAACCCTCCAAGGAGAAGGTAAAATTGGGGTGGGGATGACACCCACAAATCTTCACTACTACATCAATAGAGTTTGGCCAATTATGGCTACAAAGTTTTGATCATAAGCTATGATCTACCCTGTTAAAGGTCTACCTTGTTAAGGCTTACAAAGACTGTTAGGTCTCACCTTGACTAAAGGATTTAAACTCATAATTAAGTAAGCACTCTGTTAGGAGATTTACAAAAGTCTATTAGGACTACCTTGTTAAGAGATTTACCCTGTATCACTTGTGAAAATGATTCAATACCCAATCCTTCGATTAGCACCCTTCTACTAGATGTTAGATCTCCTCTTTACTAATTATATCTTGATCCTCTAGATCAAATCTCTCTTCTCTAATCCTTCACTACTTGTCTTCTTAAATGGTTTTGTTCTCATCAACTAGTTCTACAATACTAATCCTTCAATTAAGCATCTTCTCCATGCCTCTTTTCACACATGATACTCCTCTCTATATCTCTATCTTCACTATACTCCCCCTTAGTGTTTACCTATTTAAATAGGCGCTTGGAGATGGTCTTAGGTAATAATCAATGGCTCTGGTTGATTGTTGTTGCCTCTTAATACTTCCCTTTTTCTAATTGGTTGCATGGGTCACATAGGAATGCATGATATGACTTGATCCTTATCTCTTAATATCAAAAACTAATGTTCATGTTGGCCAAAAATGGTTTACCTAGGATTTTATGCCATTACAAACTTCTATGCCAATGACTAGTTACTTGGCATCAATAGGCTTCTGATGCTCGGCCTAATTGTGCTCTATGCTATTTACTTAGCTCCTGAATGGCTTGGCACATAGTGTTTTCTTGGCTCCTAAATCACTTGACACATACTGACTACTCGACAGACATTGTCTTCTCGACACCTGAGTGACTCAACACATACTTCTTGTCATATCACTTAGCATGTATTGTCTGGACACTTATGCTTGGCATGCCCTATTCACTCTTCTTGCATTGTTCACTTAGCATGCACTATTCGCTCGACCTAAGTAGTGGCCCGATCATAGTGATGACCAACCAAGTATGCTAGATAATGACTAAGTGTTTTGTTACTACTTTGTAAAAACCATAATGAGATTAACAATCTCCTTTGACATGAATGGAAAAAATAATTTTTCATGACATATATAATCTCACTTCATGCATAAGTCAAACAGTGTAAAATTTCTACTCGGTCTCTATACAAAATTTCAAAATCTCAAAATTTGAAAAAATGTTGTTGCATTACCTTGTTACTCCCTTGAGTAAATACTTCATCTGGTTTTGTAACTTCTACTTCAAAAATATATTGCCCCTATTGTTTGCCTTAACAAAATTCACAAAATCCCCCTTTTTGACACTTAATTTCACTTAGGGCTATACATTTAAAATGTATTTATCCAAAAATGGTTTGTGGACTTGCATAATGATTCCTAGTGTGGAATCCCAATTATCTTTGTCTGCATCTAATGATTAGACCTGAATTTCTAAATTTTCTTCCATGTCAACTAGACCTTTTTGTGTAGAAAGAAGTGAATCTTTCTGTATCAATGTCTCTACAAAGGCTATTTCTTTCTGCAAAACTTCCATGTGAGGGGTCAACATGGACTGAATGTTGATCAAATTTGATCTTATATTTGCATCTTTTTCTTGCAACTTGGCAAGCCATGCATGTGTCAGTAATGATCTCTAAAAATGTAACTGACTAGTGCTAGGAGATGTCTTAAACAAAGATCTAGTAGATTTAAGATCTCCTTTCCACCTATCAATTATTTGTTGAGTTTCTTGAGTAAAGAAATCAACACTACATAATTTACTATACAGAGAGTAAATGTTATCCAAAAATTTCTTCCCACTATCCATCTTAGTTGACAAATCAACTTTTTAAAGTTCAATAGCACTAGATATCTTATCCATGACCTTAGTGTGAAACTTCTTCTCAGACCATTTCAATAACTTTAAATTAGTTTCTATATCCTCATCTTTTATCTTATCAACTTTATGTACAAGTTGTTCTATGATAGGCTTATTGGACAATGAATCTGAAATATCAAAAGCATCAATACAAATATCTTTGATTTCATGCAAAACTTGTTTGTTCTTATGCTCTCTGGTCCACCTCACAATAGGTGTGCGATAATCATGCCCAAGGCCTTAATTAGGAATATTTTATTCAATCTAAGGAATACTTCTCCCACCATGAGGTACATTTAATTTGTCAACCCAGGGATCTATACTTGAAATGGTCAGCACAGTATGTGCACTGGGTTCCTTGAAGAGTCATTGTGCTTATGTTGCAAGAAAGTAACACACTTAACTCCTTAGTGAAATGAATACTAGAAATACAACTCTGTGCTAACCTATATTTCAACTTAGACCATCCACTAGAACTGCTTTTGCAGATGCTTCAGGAACATTTGCAAAGTATGATGTTGTAGGAAGAAACTATAACTTCTATCTAAAATGCTAGAAATACTGGAAGTAAATATACACTACTCTAATCTAATCCACCTCCCAAGTGGGCCCCCTTGGTTGGCTTCTGCTAATCTACTAACACAGAATTTAAACCAAGAATTACTTCATTATATTTCAAAAACTCCTTGCATAAGAACAATACATAAAATTGTAGATAACTCGCTACAAGAGTCAACAATATTTTTCCATAAAGTTTTCAACCTCCTAAAAATATTGATCCAATCCCTATAAATAGAGGATCGACACTTATTCTAAAACAGAAAAGAAAATAAACTAATTAAAGATCCTTTAGAGAAGAAGAGGGAAATATAACAACCCATAAAATAAGAAATAAAGTTTGGGCAACCAATTCAACATGATAGTAAATGTAGAGGGAATATAGAAACACTTCATCCCTACATTCCTAGAATAATAGCTCCTCCTTTATAGTAGTTGTGTCTCCTAGTGCCATAATGATTCCTTTATCGTAGATGGGCCTTGATGCTCCTTCTTGAATTTTTTTGACCACTCTCTAACTTCTTCCTTTCCTAGCATGTTAGTTTTGATGTAGAAATATTTAGGAAAATAAGCATAATCAAATTAAATCCAATTATTAGAACACACATTTTGATGGTTATATGAAATACTACATTATATGTATAATATTGGCAAAATATGCAATAACTATCTACCCATGTTTTAACAGTTCTATCTGGACTTTATCATAAGTTCAACTAGTTAGGAGTTCACAAATGTCCTAGTAGTATTAAAAACAAAGTATTAAAATTAACATAAAATAGAGGCAATAATTGGCCTCATCACTCTCTCCTGAGATTTTATTGCCTTGACTTGTGTTGTAGAGCCTCTTGAAGAACTTCCATCTCTTCAAGTGTGATCATTACTGGATTAAAATGGGGTAAAACAATCACTTCATCTAAGCTAACATCCTCTAGTGATGTAGTGTCAAAACTCTTGGGTGTGTTGGTACTCGGTATTGATATTTTCAATGGAGTTGCTTGAGTACACAGTCCTTGAAGATTTTGGTTGTTGAGAGGTGATGTAGTCACTAGCAAGGCAACTAATTTCTATATTGTTACTTGCTCCTCTATCTCAACAATCTTCTTATCCTCTTCTTCTTGTCCATCCTCCTTTTGATTTTCAATAGATTTTGTTGAGGTGGGTTTAGGACTATCTTCCTTACCCTTATTGTCATCACTTCCTTCTTTATCAATTACCACAATTGTTGGTAAACTTGAGCTTTGTAGAGTAGGAAATGATATAGCTAGTGTATCTGCCTCTTTCACTCATCTTAATGACAAATGTAGGCATTGAAGATGGTGCATTATTAAGCTCATCTTTCCTCTCCAAGACCTTGTCCTGACATATTGTTTGTTCATTTGACTCTTTCTCCTTGACTTATGCAACATGTGATGGCACAATAGATGTATCTTCTTTTACTTTTTTCTTAATGGATGCAATCTCAGCCTTTTGTGATTCATCAATCCTAACCAATATAGGATTGGTGCATGGTATAGCTTTATTAGTGGATTCTTGTTGCAATTTATTAATATCATCATCATTGAGTGGATTGACATTTAATGTGCTATTGTTAGTGATGTCCTCAATAGTTATAAAGTCTTGTTGACTCTCTTTCTCTTCCTATGGAAGACTAGTGTTTGGCACATTAACACCTATAGTCTCTTGAGTGTCATCCTTTCATGATTCTTCCTTCTCTTCCACAATTTTTGTGGTCAACCCATAGAATAATTTCCAAAGTAATGTACTTTAGGTTACCACCTCTTCAACTTGATTCTTTAAAATGTGAGAAGTCTTGTATTTAGGAGAAAATCTCCCTTTGTATTTCTCTATAGTCTTTCTAATCATATGCTTATCAAGAGTAGACATAACTTGAGCTAAAGTAGCCTCTCTAATCTATTTTTCAATCATCATACTGAATTTCCATTTTTGCTTTACTCTCTCATATAAAACTTGTTTTTTCTTATGCTCTCTGGTCCACCTCACTATAGGTGTGTGATAATCATGCCCAAGGCCTTACTTAGGAATAGTTTAGTCAATCTACGTATTACTTCTCCCACCATGAGGTGCATTTAATTTGTCAACCCAGGGACATATACGTGAAATGGTCAGCATAGTATGTGCACTAGATTTCTTGAAGAGTCATTGTGCTTATGGTGTAGGAAAGTAAAATGCATATAAAGAAGCTACACTAGTGCTATAGGAAAGTTAACACACTTAACTCCTTACTAAAATGAATGCTGGAAATACAACTCTATGCTAACCTATATTTCAACTTAGACCATCCACTATAAATGCTCTTGTAGATGCTGCCGGAACATTCACAAAGTATGATGTTGCAGGAAGATATTGTAACTTCTATTTGAAATGCTGGAAATACTAGAAGTAAATCTATGTTACTCTAATCTAATCCACCTCCCAAGTGGGCCCCCCTAGTTGGATTCTGCTAATCTACTAATACACAATGTAAACCAAGAATTACTTCATTATATTTCAAAAACTCCTTATATAAGAAAAATACATAAAACTGTAGATAACTCGCTACAAGGGTCAACAATGTTTTTCCATAAACTTTTCAACCTCCTAAAACTATCAATCCAATCCCTATAAATAGAGGATCAACACTTATTCTAAAATAGAAAAGAAAAGAAACTGACTAAAGATCCATAAGAGAAGAAGAGGGAAATATAACAACCCGCATGATAATCAATAAAGTTTGGGCAACCAATTCGACACAATAGTAAATTCAGAGGGAATATAGCAACACTTCATCCCTACATTCTTGGAATAATATCTCCTCCTTTGTAGTAGTTTTTTCTTCTAGTACCATAATGATTCCTCTACCATAGCTGGCCCTTGACACTCCTTAAATGTTGTTGACCGCTCTCTAGCTTCTTCCTTTCCTAGCAAGTTAGTTGTGATGCAAAAATATTTAGGTAAATAAACATAATCAAATTAAATCCAAATATTATAACACACATGCTGATGGTTATATGAAATACTACATTATATTTATAATATTGGCAAAATATGACATAACTATCTACCCATGTTTTAACAATTCTATCTGGACTTTATTGTAAGTTCAACTAGTTATGAGTTCACAAATGTCCTCGCAGTATTAAAAATAGAGTATTAAAATTAACATAAAATAGAGGCAATAATTGGCCTCATCACTCTCTCCTAAGATTTTCTTGCCTTGACTTGCATTATAGAGCCTCTTGAAGAACTTCCATCTCTTCAAGTGTGATCATTGTTGGATTAAATTGGGGTAAAACAATCACTTCATCTAAACTAACATCCTCTAGTGATGTAGTGTCAGAACTCTTGGATGTACTAGTACTCGATATTGATATTTGCAATGGAGTTTCTTGAGTACTCAATCCTTGAAGAGTCTGGCTGTTGATAGGTGATGTAGTCACTGGCAAGGCATGTTGGAAATCTGATTAAAAAGCTCATTGTTGAAGATCAAAGAGGGAGATTGTTGCAAAGAAGGAAGATTGTTGTTAAAAGAATGTTTTCAATCATTTTTTTGTCATTAATGTCAAACCTGCTATTTGTAGGAATGAAATTTTCTTATAAGATCCAAGTACTATCACTTAGTTGATTGATGAAGAGGATTTGATCAACAAGATGTAACAAGACTACCTAAGGGAAAGGTTGAGTTATGATGTTGTAATGAAGTTCAAGGATCAGTTAAGACAATAGTTAAATGATGTATTGATAACATACCCAAAGATATAGAGGTTGGTCACACTTAGAGACATTGGAGGAATAAGCTGTAACAAGGTTGATTGCAAAGCTTAAACTAAGATCATTAGTGGGTGCCGAGAAAGTTAGTTGAAGCCGAGCAAATTCTCAGTTGGAGCCAAGTAATAGAAAATTTTAGTGTGTGCTAAGTGATCTTTAGGTGTCGAGTGAAGTTCAGGTGCTGAGCATCACAAAATCTTAGTTGGTGCCGAGTGATCTTCAAATGCCGAGCATCAGGAAAAACAAAGTTGATGCCGAGTAACACAATATGTGTCAAGCACCAATATTTCAATAGTGCCAAGGTGCTACATTATTTTAAATAATGAAGATTCGCCAAATCTGAGCTGACAAAGTGGTTACCTTAAATTTTGTGAACTAGTTGGAAGATAAGGATTATGAGCTGGTGGCACAGAATTCTATGTAAACCATTTTTAGGCAAATTCAAGAGGATTATTCAAGAAGTTTCTAGAGGAAACAAAACATGGTTTAGATACAATGAATCCTACCTAATCCATATGAATTGAAATCAAAAGGAAGGAAGAATCGAGTAGCAAAAGAACTCCAAGACTTCTATTTAAGGAGTCACAAACCAAGAAGCAAATGCTACTGATGTTACGACTGCCAAAGAGCCAAATTGCAAAGTGGTTAGAAGGGTGTCTAAGAGAAGACATCTAGAAGAAGGAAGAGCATAGAGGTTCTGCTACTATAGGTGGTCAAGAAGAGATGATTGCACTAGTACATTGAGCATGGAGACTCAAGGAGACTAAGCTTGAAAGGAGGCTAAGCTATCAGAGTTGCAAAGATTGAAGGCCAGGCAATGGTATGAGCTAAGAAGTGATCTGAGATCTACAAGTTAAGTTGTATGTTGTAGTCAAGTCAAATATTTTCTAATAATCTCTAGCAATTGTAATAGATATGAAAATCTTATGGACTTAGGTTGGTTTAATAGTCATTTGTAAATCTTTTAATAGGGTGGCATTCCAAGTGAATGTTCTAAAGTCCTCTCACTAGGCCTAGTTCTAACACGGTGGTTAAATCCTCTAATAAGGTCACATTTAATAGTGTGTTGTAAGCCTTTAATAGGTAGGCCTTTCACAAGGCAACACTTCAAAAGAGTGAGAATTGAGTAGCATGTTACTGGTGGTTTTTCCCAAATTGGGTTTCCATGCAAATCACTGTGTTATGTGTTGATGTCTTATATGTTATGCTTGCATGTTGATCTACAGTAACTTGCTGGTTAGAAAAGGTAAAGCTTGGATGAATGAATAGTTGAATGGACTCACTATACTTAGTGAAAAGTTTGAATAGGATATTTGGACCTTAAATAACTAATTCACCTTCCACTCTCAATTATTCTAAAGCATTTCTAACAAGGCAACTAGTGTTTGTATTGCTACTTACTACTCTATCTCAGTAATCTTCATATCCTCTTCTTCTAGTCCATCCTCCTTTTGATTTTTAGTAGATTTTGTTGAGGTGGGTTTAGGATTATCTTCCTTACCCTTATTTTCTTCACTTCCCTCTTTATCAATTATCACAATTGTTGCTAAACCCGAGCTTTGTAGAGTAGGAAATGATATAGCTAGTGTGTGCCTCTTTCTCTTTCATCTCAATGAAAAATGTAAGCATTGAAGATGGTGCATTGTTCAACTCATCTTTCCTATCCAAAACCTTGTCCTGACATATTGTTTGTTCATGTAACTCTTTCTCCTTGACTTCTGCAACATGTGGTGGCACAATAGATGTATCTTGCTTTACTATTTTCTCAGTGGATGTAATCTCAACCTTTTGAGATTCATCAATCCTAACAAATATAGGATTGGTGCATGGTATAGATTTATTAGTGTATTCTTGTTGCAATTTATTAATATCATCATCACTGAGTGGATTGACATTCAATGTGCTATTGTCAGTGATGTCTTCAATAGTTACAGAGTCTTGTTGAATCTCTTTCTCTTCCCGTGGAAGACTGGTGTTTGGCACATTAACACCTATAGTCTCTTGAGTGTCATCATTTTATGTTTTTTCCTTCTCTTCCACAAATTTTATGGTCAACCCATAGATTGATTTCCAAAGTAATATACTTTGGGTTACCACCTCTTCAACTTGATTCTTTAAAATGTGAAAAGCCCTGTATTTAGTAGCAAATCTCCCTTTATAATTCTCTATAGTCTTTTTTAATTATATGCTTATCAAGAGTAGACATAACTTGAGCTAAAGTAACCTCTCTAATCTATTTTTCAATCATCATACTGAATTTCCATTTTTTCTCTACTCTCTCATATAAAATTTTAGGTAATGAGTTAGCAATCTCTAAAGGAGTGGTTTTGAAAGTAGCCACCATATCATAAATAGCTTCATTAATATTATTCTTATCTCCTTTATCTAACTTCTCAAAATCAATATGTGTAAATCCTGACAAATTTGCATTATTCTTTGCATTCTCACATGGATTAAGATGAGGGATTGTGGCTTACCACTTTGAATTGACTTATGCCATCTAATTTTGTCATCTCTTCACCTGATTCATCTTGGAGTTTGAGAATCCTTGATTTCTTTGCAGGCTAACTCAGCTCTGCAGTATCATTCTTTCTTTTGCCTTTAGCATGTGTCTCTTTTGCTAGTGTAGTGGTAGTCCTTGTGCTTGACCTTGTTAAAGGTGCAGCTCGCTTCTATTCTTTCTTCTTTGTTTTTGTCTTTGGCTTTTGAGCTTTCTTCTATTGTGCCTTCCTCTTCTTTCCAATTTCATTTACTTCTTCCTCAGCTTCTTCTTCATCATCTCAACCTTGATCCTCACCCAAACCTTGAGTTAACTATAAAGGTCCTTGACCTTCTTCTTCTTCTTCTTTACAATCACCAAATTGTTCCATCAGCTTCTTCATCAATTTGTTCTTCTTCTTGTTAATGGTGGTAGTCTTCAATTCGATAGTAATTCTTACCTTAGCCTCTTCATAGTTCCCAAATGACTTATTATTATTTTTAATGTCTTCTACTAACAATGTAATGATGGTTGTAGATGCTTCATCAACATTCACCTCATAAGATAAATGTTTCAGCCATCGCACCCTTGGAACAACTACCTGAACATATGTGTAGTCGGCATCTACTAGGAAACAAACATAATTATAATGTTGTTCCACTAGAGATACATGTATTCTTGATCTTTGCTTCATTGACTTCTTAAAATCTTCAAAGTAGCTAGTCATAACTGAATCAAAATTATCTCCTAGTTGATCAATGTATTCCCCTATTTGTTGGGCAGTGGACCGATTAGTCTTCCATACAATTGTACATTGAAGAATATGCAAACAATGAGTGAGCCAAACTTACATGAAGATTTATTTTCTTTTGTGATAGCTTCAAGGTTTTTTGATAGTTGTTGAAGTTGTAGCTAGGCTACGTCGTAATTATGATCTCTCTTGACAATCTTGAAACCTAGGTCAATGATAATGTATGGCTCACTATTGAGTTAGCTTGACTGGTAGAATCTATGCACTATCACACACATTACAAATGCAATAATGGGGTGTCAAATTGTATCAATTGGCATTCCCCTTTTGTTCCAAGTAGCTCCCATAGCCTTTTTAATTGCTTCCTTGGCATTGCTCCTCATGGTCTTGTGTATCATATTACCCTACGAATGATTCACTTTGTGATCTGGATAGGACCACCCTCTAGCCATAGCTGGTTGTCATTAATTTGGCTCAAAATAATTTCAATCCATTTTGTTTTGAAAACCTAGGGAAAATCTAGGGCACAAGTTAACCCTTTATGCTCAACAATCTTGTTTTCTTCCTTCAGGATTCCATTTTCACATAAATTCTAATATGTCTCTATGATATCTAGGTATCCAACCTCTCCTACCTTGCATTTGTAGAAACATCTTACATCATGTATCATTAAGACTCTTGCTAGAATCATTGACAACACACCTGATGGATCTCCCTTATCTGCTATCTTAGGTATGGCTCAAAAATTAGGAGGTTCTCATACATCATTACTAATCAATTGAACATTAGTAACCTCTTTGCCTTCCTCTTGATTGCTGAAGAATTGTTATGGTTTGAATACCACAAAATAATGTAACTCAATACAAGTGAAATACCTCACGATTCAACAAAAATTGTCATGTAGTAGTTGAATCACCTTTGCACTTTTTGGAATCCTCTTTCACAAATCGCCTTGGTGCTCTTTGATCATCTAGTAAGTGAAAATGACTAAAAAATTGACTATATAATGTTGAAACCTCAAAGTTAATGCTTAGTATGTACACAGTTGTAATCACAATCGCTATAAGTCTTTACAATGTGCTTGATCTATATAGCTAACTTGACAACTATAGCAATTCATCCATTACTCGGTAACAACATAGAAAATTGCATAACAATAGAGTAACTCATCCTTCTAATCACTTCATTGCATCTTGATTTATGCTAATAAATCCTTTTCATACCTTAAAAGCTTGGAATTGATGCAAAATATATCATCTCAAAATGTCAGTTTCATACATGGCTTTGATTGCCTAGTTAAGGGTGATGTGATCACCTAATCCATTAGACAAAGTGACCTTATCTAGGCTTGATGTACTACAATCTTCCTTCTTTTTCCATGTCTTGTTCATCTACATCTTTACCTTTTCATCATCTACCTTTCCTTTTCCTTGTTGAATTCATCGCTCAGTGCAGGCTATCGAGTTGGGCAGTTTCTTCTAACATGACCAACCTTAAGACAATTGAAACATACAATCTCATTCAACCATCTTTTGTAATTTCCTCTGAAGTGTTTCCTTATGCAATTTTTAGTAACATGACCATATTCTTCGCAATAGTGATAACTATAACTTGTATTGTAATCCCAATAGTAAGAGTTTTCATGATGGTGTACCTTTGTTTGTTTGAAGTCTACTTAGGTTTGGATTATATGCATTCATATGCTTTGTGTCCATACTTCTGACAATTGTAACAATATCCTTCAAATTTTTGACTATTGATGGTCTTGGTCCTGTATTTATGTGTCTGATGTCCTTGCTTCTTGTAGTTGTAACAGTGTCCTTGGTATTTCTACGTAGGGTATTCTGATTGCCAGTGTTATTTTTGCAGACATTTGTTGTGTGACCTATTTTTCCATAATGATGACAAGTGGGTTTTTTGGTATTTCGCTTGTTATTCTTTTGTTCACCACTTTTAGATGATTCTCCTTTCTCAGTAGTAGAATATCCCAATCTAGCAATATCATCACTTATTCTTGGTGTGTTCATTAGTTTTTCAAAGTACTTTATGGATTTACTAGGCGTATTAAGCCTTTCAATGAATTCCTTTTATGCTTTCAATTCGTTCTACAGTAGGTCATTTTGTGATTTTAAAGTTGTAATCTCAATGCCTTTCCTATTCAATTCTTGATTTATAATCATCAGTTGATTCATTGTGTCCATTTGCATGTTTGCAAGTTTTTGCACATCTGATGACTTCTCCTCAAGTTTGTTTGCCAATAATCTTTTATCCCCTTCAATCATGACTTTATCTTCCACATCTTTCTTTTTCAGTTCAAATATCTCACACAACATAACTGATTGAGCTTCTTGTTCCCTTTTTAGATTCCTGACTTCTTCACTTAGGGCACTGTTCTTTTCCACTAGATCTCTAATTGTTACATCAAATTCTCTAGAATTCTTGTCTTCAAATAGTCATGTAGTGTCTTATTCTTGATATTGAGTGTCATTTTGATGAATGGCCAAATCCTTTATTGTCTTTGATGATTGTTGTAGTTCATTTCTTTCTTCCTTCAATTGATGTAGGGCAAGTTGTATTTCAATCTTCTGGTTCTCAATGGTCTTTCCCAATTTGTAGACTTCCATCTTCAAGATCTTTCCTCTCAAGCTATCCAACTTTACTCTCTAAAGAACAAGGCTTTGAATACCAATTGTTGGAAATATAGATGGGAAAGTAAGTTCTGAGGTGGGGGTGAATCAGTACTTAAAACTTTTACCATAAAATATTTCACCATTCATCCATCTCATAACTTAGCATATAAACTAAAATATGTAAGCATACATCACATCCATAGCATAATGTAAATCAACGCATAACAAAAAAGATTTCAAGGCTACCCAGAAACCCTCCAAGGAGAAGGTAAAACTGGGGTGGGGATGACACCCACAAATCTTCACTACTGTAGCAATAAAGTGTGGCCAATTATGGCTACAAAGTTTTGATCATAAGCTATGATCTACTCTATGAAATGTTTACCCTATGAAAGGATTACAGAGACTGTTTTGTCTCACCTTGACTAAAGGATTTAAACTCACAATTAAGTAAGCACTCTATTAGGAGATTTAAAAAAGTCTGTTAGGACTAATCTGTTAAGAGATTTACCATGTATCAGCTGTCAAAATGATTCACTACCTAATCCTTCGATTAGCACCCTTCTACTAGATGTTAGATCTCCTCTTTACCGATTATATATTGATCCTCTTGATCAAATCCCTTTTCTCTAATCCTTCGTTGCTTATCTTCTCAGCTGGTTATGTTCTCATCAACTGGTTCTACAATACTGATCCTTTAATTAAGCATCTTCTCCATGCCTCCTTTCACACATGATACTCCTCTTCATATCTCTATCTTTGCTATACTCCCTGTTAGGGTTTACCTCTTTAAATAGGCATTTGGAGACGATCTTAGGTAATAATCAACGGCTTTGGTTGATATCTATTCCTGCTTAATGCTTCCCTTTTCTGATTTACTGCATGGGTCACATAGGAATGCGTGATATGACTTGATCCTTATCTCTTAATATTGAATACTAATGTTCATGTTGGCTAAAAATGGTTTATATAGGATTTTGTGCCATTACAAACTTCTATGCCAATGACTAATTACTTAGCATCAATAGGTTTTGATGCTCAACCTAAAGGGTGCTCTCTATTGTTTGCTCAACTCCTAAAAGGCTCAACACATACTGTTTGCTCAACTCCTAAATCACTTGACACATACTGACTGCTCGACATAGATTGTTTGCTTGGCACCTAAGTGACTTGGCACATACTTCTTGTCATATCACTCAACATGTATTGTATGGACACTTATGCTCGACATGCTCTATTCACTTAGCTTGCACTATTCACTAAGCCTTAGTAATGACTCGGTCACAATGATGACCAACCAATTATGCTAGATAATGACTAAGTGTTTTGTCACGACTTTGTCAAACCCATAACAAGATTAACAGTTCACCACTAGCATTCAAGGGATAAATCCTTTTTTTGTATTGGTTCCTAAATCCCAACTATGTTTATTAACTCCATGCATAAGCTATATATGCACATGCGTGTACACCTCACACTCTCTATCTTTATCTCTTTGTGGGTGGGTGGGTGTGTGTGTGTGAAATTATATCACTACTATTATATTTATTGTTAGAATTTTATGTTAATATTATTATTATTTTTATCAATAAGAGGCCAAAGGAAAGATTAATTATTATGTGTTTTGATTAATTATTATTATCAAGTATATTCGAACCCAAGACCTCCTAGATAAGAGGTTCGCAATTTACCTTTGTGTTGTAGGCTCTTGCATTTATGTTAATATTATTACATGTAATAGCTATCAATTCTAAAGAAAACAATAAAATTGTACACATTTAATGCATGATTTTTTCTTCAAAATAAATTAATAAATAAGATCATTCACATAATGCAACACATTTTGGTTGCCTACATAGTGAATTGAGACAATGAAGCATTAAACTTTCAACTACATTCATCAAATAATGAATTGAGACAATGAAGCATTAAACTTTCAACTACATTCATCAAGTGATTATACACCTAAATATGGAAACAAATGTACTTGAAGGTACTATAAAATGAATGGTGAATAGACAAGTATTTATAGCCTTGTCCACTATGTAACTCACATATCACTTTGAAAAAAGATAATAAAAATAATATGCATTAGTTCACAATGAAACTATGTATATTTTTACCCATCAACCATTTAACAACACTTTCTTGTTGATTTTCTGGGATCGTTGCAAATGTACTAAGCACTGCCATTCATTTGGTATGTATCTTCCAATTGCAACCACCTCTTATATTTATTAGAGAACGAGAGAATAGACATATCCCTTCATGGAACATGTATGTCCGTTAACATAATTAGAATCTTTTAGTTATATGTACGTATGTGTGTATACATATATACATATTGATGTAGTTTATTCAAATAAAGCTACAAACATCAACATTTCAATTATTATTTTTATTTTAAAATCATTAAAATATCTTATTTAACTTTCACCATACGTACATACATATATGTATGTATTTTTCAATTTAAATAATATACAATACTATTGAATTGTTGAAAGGAACAAATTTTAATAAATATATTCTAAATATAATTGTGTGAAGATTTTTATCAATGTGATAAATAACATCGTTATGTGATTCATAATGATTATAAGCTCCATCCACTTATTTACTTTACTACCAAAATGTGCTTATTTATTTTACTAACAAAATGTGCAAACTAAAGATTATAAGAATTATACTTAGATTCACCTCTCGCATAAGATCTCGAAAATTAAAATACCAATATTCTCAATCAATTGTTTTAAAATACTCTCAACCTTATTCCTTCACCTAGAGTAGACTTTATTATTATTATGATGGTGGTGGTGGTGGTGGTGGTGGTGGTGGTTGTTTAAACCATTATTTAGTGAGAGGGACGTAATGGAATTGTGGACACACAACTTGTGAAAAGCTTCCAAGCAAAAATCTTATTCGCTTGTTGCAACAAAATTTTTTTATTCCCTTGTTCTATGACCACATGAAACACTCTCTCAGCAATATTCATAAGATATCCTTGCAAGAGGAAACCAGCATTAATAAGGGTTACATTTCAGTAGCGCATTCCTAGTACATCGCGTCCTTTGCGGCACATGTAAGAGCGTACGAAGAGGGACACCCGAATAAATAAATGACACACGGAAAGAAAAAGTCTAAACAGCCCAACATAAAAGTTGAATATGTCACGCAAGGTTGGCCCCAGTCTAGGGACAAAACAAATTGATTTTTTTCTAACCCCACTAATACTCACTAAATGTGACCCCACGCGGACGACGACTTTACATCAAGTGCCCTCACCACTACCTCACCCTGACGTTTATTAAACCAAATTTAAGCCAACCAAAAGACACCTATCTATCTATCAAATTTACATTAGATGGAGTAGGTTGATATCCCCAGTAATGTTATGGGCCCTTCTTGCGCACTCACCACATAACAGGAAAATTCGTGCATTTCACTTTAGTTGAATGGGGCAACCAAATTATGGAGAACATCTCACCTATCTATCTGTAGAAGGCTACTTTTTTAAGACAATATAATGATGTTCCCCAAGGTTTATTGTTAATTTTGAAGTACAATAATAAAATCATAATTTTAACGCTTATAGAATGTATTTTCAAAATGATTTTTAGAAATTGAATTGTTTTAAAAAGAAATTTAGAAAGTAATTTAATTATTATTGATATAAAAGAAATTTGAAAAATAATAGTATAATTGTATTACATATATTATTATTTTTTGTGTATGAAAAATTAGTCTAATTCTTTATACATTTATAATTTTATTACCATAAATGATAGGCCATTATTTTTTCATTTATACATCAGTTTGAATTTAAATAAATTAATCATTTAAAATCAACCATATACTAACTCAGTGAAACAATTTTATATGCCACTTTAGATTATTTATTATATTTTAATTAATATTGTAATCCTGAACAGTCTTTATAGTTAGATTTATATATATTATTATAACATCACATTATTCAATATATATATATGAAACTGGTGCTAAGAATAATTATTTAAATACATCAAATTAATTCAACTATTTAACTGGTTCTAGAATATTTACTTCTATGAGATAAGCATTAAATCAGGTGTGTAACATAAGTGATTATAAGGCGTATTGGTAAATTGGAAAACCACAGACAGGATTTCCAGATTATTGAGTTTTGACAATGCAAATCTATTTTTTAATTTATTTTTTGGTCTCTGAGAATATTTCAGATAGGAAAGTCATGAATTATTTTTCTCCTAAGCTTGCTTCTTTTGGTTGTAAGAAGTCGTCAGATTAAACTAAACTCTTGTTCTCTAATTTCTAGGTTAAGAATCTCTAACTTAAAGAAAATGCAAAGGAAAGAAGAATTTCATAATCAACTGTGAAACTCAATCTGATCGGAACGCACAATAACAATAGATCACCGTTCATGATTGAATTGACATCAATTGTGAAAAACAGCCTGTTCGTAACGAGTAACAAGAATGAAAACAAGAAAATCTACAATTGTCATTACATCACATTAATATCAGAATTATTTTTCTCCTAAGCTTGCTTCTTTTAGTTGTAAGAAGTCGTCAGATTAAACTAAACTCTTGTTCTCTAATTTCTAGGTTAAGAATCTCTAACTTAAAGAAAATGCACAGTAAAGAAGAATTTCATAATCAACTGGGAAACTCAATCTGATCGGAACGCACAATAACAATAGATCACCGTTCATGATTGAATTGACATCAATTGTGAAAAACAGCCTGTTCGTAACGACTAACAAGAATGAAAACAAGAAAATCTACAATTGTCATTACATCGCATTAATATCAGAATCAATCTTGTATCTCAAACTTAAAAAAAAAACACAGTAAAGAAGAATTCCAAAACGAAACTGTGAAACTCAATCTGATCGTAACGCACAATAATAATAGATCATCATAATTGACATCAATAGTGAAAAACAGCCTGCTCCTAACGCGTAACAAGAATGAAAACAACAAAATCTACAACTGTCATTGCATCACATTAATATCAGAATAAATATTGTATTTCACAATAGTAACAGAATAGTGAAAGATATCCCATAATAGGGGCTACAGAGCTTATAAAAACCTAAAGAATGTTAAAATTTATCGCCATCATCATCCACTCAATTGAATAAACAATACTGCATAACCTTATGACCAGAGAACATTAAGGCAGATGAAGTCTCCATCTCCAATCCGGCGGCAAATGAAACTTCATTCTCCTCAACGAAAGCAGCCGCCATGGCCGTGAGATTCATGTTGCTCCCTGTCAATTAGGTCCTGCACATACTGGAAAACCGAGACCTGGCACGGAATAGTAATCGTGCCCTTCTGTTCAAATCCATATTCCTCCTCGGCTTCCTTGAGAAGCTTCTCGAAGAGCGGGTGATTTATGTAAACCACCGGTATAATGAATCGCTGCTGCTGTTCGCCCTGTCCAACATAAACCGCGAGGCAGCCCTTGGGAACATCCTTGTAAAATTCTTCCCCTTTCCTGAAACTTAAATGCAAAGGAAAGTGAGGAAGGTGCAAAGAATGATGCATCTTGCCTAGATGCGGCAGATGAAAGTGATGACCGTGACTCTTATGGCCTTTCCCTGAATCCTGACTATTTGGAGAGCCGGATCGATTTATGTTATCGCTACAACCAGAATTTGAGCCTAGAGCACCCTTTTCCATACAAATTAACAATCAAACCCTAATACACAGCAATCTTACGGCTCGTTAAAGGAAGATGCAGCCCTTGTAAGAGAAGATTTTTGTTGTGCTAGAGAATGGCCAAGGATCTGCAACGGAAATAGCGAGCGTGAACTCACTGAGACACAAGTCACACAAAGATCTAGGGATATTGGACATGATAAAGATTCCTACCAGACTACACAAATTTTACATATATGAAATCTGAAACAAACAAACATAAACCCTAACTTTGCACCCGATCCGATCTTTCAAACTCTGCACTGAAAACAGAAGCTCAAGAAAATATTTGCAACGCTCAGAACAAATATTTGCAATGCACAGAAGAAATAAAGCGATGGGAGAATGGGCGAAGGAGCGGAGATCCCTATTTATAGGAGTTGTTTGTGTAATGTAGACGTATGTTTGAAGTCATCCATACGCGCCGCGCCTCACAAATTGTAAAATGGCCTTCGAAGCCTCCGGAAGTGTAAAGAACAAGGGCGGCAATAGGGGACTAGTTTTTATTAATTATTCTTTTACCAAACCATAGCCGTTTGTCAACCGTTCAAACCCAACTGTCCTTGTCCACACTTAAAGCGTTTTGTGATATTATATGCTTGCTAAACTTTTTCTTTTTCTTTTGCTTAAACATCATTACAAGCAACTCAAGCAAGCCTTGGTGTATTCCACTCCGAAGTGCCCAATTCTTCTATTCACATGTCAAGGACGAGTTTATTAATAGATTTTGTGCCTGGAAAAATGGAGATTAATTTCCTAGAGTAAGCTTATGAGATAATATTTAAGAATAGGTTTAAGTCGTGTAGATGGATGGTCTTTAAAGAGGTTTGAAAGTGATGGGTGGTCTTTAAAAGAGATTTGGAAGGAAAGAATGTGTATTTTCTATAATAAAGTGATAGTTGAAGCTAATGACACTTTATCTTTGAATGCGTTGCTGATCATGGTACGCATATAATCAAATTATTTCTGGATTTGACCGTGTCCTATTTTTGACATACAATTGATTTTAAAAACAATATGATTCAATACTCATGGATTGTGAAAGTTAATGTATGTAATGGTATGCATAGTCAAATATGAGAACAACTTGAGAGTTGGTTGTCTAAACCAACTTTTTGAGAAAACAACTTCACAACATTGTTGATTTCTTGTTCAAGAATTATAATCAAAGGGTTGCATCTTGAAGAACTTAAAGATGACTAAAATTGTAATTATTGACCCCTTAAATTGTTGGTCTCTTCGTTTCTAAGATTATATCCACCCTAAAGTTCAAAGTACTAGGTTTTGTCATCTAAGTGTCAGACACGGGATGGATGGCCTACAAAAGTTTGGGAAGAAAGAACATGTAATTGCATATATAGTTGAAATAAAAGAACACTCTTATATGTGTGTACAACTTATCACAATATTTGTGATTAATATGAGAACATGTGAAGGTTGATTGTATAAACTGATTCTTTGAGAAAGCAAGACTTCACAATAGTGACAAAATCTTGATAAAGATTCATAAGCAAAGCTCCAACATCCAAAAGAATATTAAGATGATGTAAAATGCAATTCCTGATCCCTAGACTATTGGTGTCTTCCTTCAATTTATATACATAGACAAAATGTAGAACATGAATAAGATGAAAAATAGTTTCATTGACTTACAAATGAATGAAATTACAAAGATGTAATAGTAAAGAAACAAAGATAACAAATGAATAAAACTGAAAAGAAAAAAAAGAGATATTCTTTAGTTGGCTCAAAAACTAAGCAACAATGATTTTATCTGTAAATTACCGAGAAAACAAGATGCAAAAAGAAACTATCCTTGAAAGTGTAGATTAAAAAGCAAAAGATAAAGGTTGATTGCTTGTTTGTGCTAACACTAAGTACCGGGTCTCATCATCTTAGATGTCACATGTAGAGAGGAGTGAGAAGTTTGGGAAGATAGTCGAAACTAATTATTTGTGGTCAATATAAGAACAATTTGAATAATCTTGTCTAAACAAACTTTCTATAGACCAAAATTTCACACACTTCTAAGATCTTAAAGGAAAATATTCATAATTGAACAACTGCCATCTAAAAAAATTTGTGGATAACTTAAGATCCCACAGTCTCCTAATCGTTAACATTCCCTAAGGTCCTGTTTGGTTGGTGGAAGATGAGGGCCAAAATCGGGTTATCAGGGTTAAAACCAGGTTTTGCAAAAAAAATGGGCGTTTGGTTGGTTAAAATTATAACCTGGTTTTCAATTTCATCTTCCAATTTTGGTCAAAAATTGAAAGATGTTTCTTCCAATAAAAAGGTGAAATTCGAAATTAAACCCAGATTTTGAATTTTATGACAGTTTTTAAAATAATATTGTCGGGTCCACGGTATATTCATCTTCCATGTCAACCAAACGGACCATTGTCTTTTCAAACCACAACACCAGGTTTTCGAAAACCTGATTATAAGATAACCTGATTATGCGACAAATTCATCTTCCGAACCAAACAAAGCCTAACAAACAAAATTACGTACACCGTAAGCTTCTAAAGCTTATCCTATCCTAATACGAACACTTTGGATGGTCGTAGTAAAACATTACTTTAATATCTGGCAGGGTAATTATGAGCAATCATAACGAACGAGCGAATACAATCGGCAGAGGATATCCTTTACACTGCTCTAGATTCGATGACTACCCTTTTAAAATAATAATAAAATGGACTGCGAATTAAACGTGGTACTTAATAGCCGTCGGTAAATATTCTGTTAAAAGGTTTCAAATGTAGAATGATTTGTGGTGAAGGTTGACGTACAGCGGTGGAGTCTATTTTTAAATTAAATTTGAATTGTGAAAAAAAAGAAAGTTATAAGGTGTGCTAAGTCAAAAGCTTCCTCAATATGTTGGGCTTACCCATCAGAATTGTTCCAAAGGGGCTCCGCAACTCTATGTCCGGTGTACATGCACTCCAAGCTATGGGGAATGAATCTGCACCTTACACTTTGGTTATTAAAATTTCTCTTGTTTCAATATACCATATGTGAAATGAGAGTGGAGAATTCGCTTTTCTTCGGGTTTGAATGTTCCTTTATTATTATTATATGGCCGTGCTTCTTTATTAGATGAAGATATAACTTTAAAAAGTTGTCTTTTGTTTTTATTTGATTTAATTAAAGATATAGAAATATCATATGTGAAATGAGAGTGAAGAATTAGCTTTTCTTGAAGTTTGAATGTTCCTTCATTATTATATGGTCTTGCTTTCTTAATAGATGAAGATATAACTTTGAAAAGTTGTCTTTTCTTTTTATTTTATTTAATTAAAGATATAGAAAGAACATAAATTATAATAATTATAATAATAAGACACTCAAGAGAATGCAACGAAATAGTAACACCTTCATTTTGTGGACTAGCATAATGAGCGTGAAACAAACACTTAGTAAATTTTTTATTTACTTTTTATTAAAAAAAAGTTGATTAAACTAGTGTTTGAATTAGATGAGGTGTAATGGTTCCATGGTCTTCCTAGACATCATAGGCAATAGATAAAGCGACAGTGAATTGTGAGGGGCATTGGACTCCTCCACTTGGAGTTCTAAAAGTTAACATCGATGGTTCTTCCCAAGGGAATCCAGGTCCTTTTGCATTGGGGGAGTGGCTCGTTGTAGCTCTGGTGATGTCCAATTCTTTAAAGAGATTTGGACGGAAAGAATATGTATTTTTTATAATAAAGAGATAGTTGAAGCTAATGATACTTTACCTTTGAGTGTGTTGCTGATCATGGTATGCATATAATCAAATTCTTTCTAGATTTGATCGTGTCCTATTTTTGCATGCAATTGAATTTAGAAACAATTTGATTCAGTACGCATGGATTGTGAAAACTTAATGTCTCTAATGGTAGGCATAGTCAACATTAGAACAACTTGAGAGTTGGTTGTGATCTAAACCAACTTTTTTGAGAAAACAACTTCAAAACATTGTTGGTTTCTTGTTAAAGAATCATAATCAAAGAGTTGCATCTTGAAGAACTTAAAGATGACTAAAAATGTAATTATTGATCCCTTAGATTGTTAGTCTCTTCAATTCAATTCAATTCAAGATTATAAGTATCCTAAGATTCTAAGATTATATCCACCCTAAAGTTCAAAGGTTTTGTCATCTTGAGTGTCAAACACATGATGGATGGCCTACAAAAGTTTGGGAATAAAGGACATGTAATTATGCATATAGTAGAAATAAAAGAACAATCTTATATGTGTGTACAACTTATCACAATATTTGTGGTTAATATGAAACACATGAAGGTTGATTGGATAAACCAATTCTTTGAGAAAGCAAGACTTCACAACACTAACAATATCTTGATAAAGATTCATAATCAAAGCTCCAACATCCAAAAGAATATTAAGATGACGCAAAATGCAATTCCTAATCCCTAAACTATTGGTGTCTTCCTTCAATTTATATATATAGACAAATTTTAGAACAAGAATAAGATGGAAAATAGTTTCGTTGACTTGCAAATGAATGAAAATATAAAGATGTTACAGTAAAGAATCAAAGAGAAAAAATAAATAAAACTGAAAAGAAAAAACAAAGATATTTTTTAGTTAGCTCAAAAACTAAGCAACAATGATTTTATCCATAAATTATCGAGAAAGCAAAAAGAAACTATCCTTGAAAGCATAGATTAAAAAGTAAAAGGTAAAGGTTGATTGCTTAGGTGTACTAACACTAAATATCGGGTCTCGTCATCTTAGGTGTCACATGTAGAGAGGAGTGGTCCACACAGAAGTATGGGAAGATAGTTGAAACTAAATGCTCCACTATCTTTAGAATATTTGTGATCAATAGAAGAATTCTGATAAAATTTCGCACACTTCTAAGGTATTAAAGAAATCTTAAAATTTCACACTACTAAGATCTTAAAGGAAAAGATTCACAATTGAACAACTGCTATCTAGAAAAAATTGTGGATGACTTAAGATCCCATAGTCTCCTCATCGTTAAGATTCCCTAACAAACAAAATTACTTAGGTATATAGTAAGCTTCTAAAGCTTATCCTATTCGAATATGGATACTTTGGATGGTCGTAATAAAACATTACTTTAATATATGGCAGGGTAATCATAACGAACGAGCCAATACAATCGGCAGAGGACTTCCTTTACACTGTTCTAGATTCGATGACTACCCTTTTAAAATAATAATAAAGTGGATTACGAAGTAAACGTGGTACTTATTACTTAATCGCTGTCCGTAAATAATGAGTTAAAAGGTTTCAAATGTAGAATGATATGTGATGAAGGTTGACGTACAGTAGTAGACGGCAAGCACATCGGTGGAGTCTCTTTTTAAATTAAATTTGAATTGTGGAAAAAAAGTAAAGGTGTGCTAAGTCAAAAGCCTCCTCAATATGTTGGGCTAACCCATCAGAATTGTCGTAACTCTATGTCCGGTGTACATGCACTCCAAGCTATGGGGAATGAATCTGCACCTTACACTTAGGTTATTAAAATTTCTCTTGTTTCAATGTACCATATGTGAAATGAGTGGAGAATTCGCTTTTCTTGGGGTTTGAATGTTCCTTCATTATTATATGGTCGTGCTTCCTTAATAGATTAAGATAAAATTTTGAAAAGTTTTCTTTTATCTTTATTTTATTTAATTAAAGATATAGAAATAACATAAATTATAATAATTATAATAATAAGGCAATCAAGAGAATGCAACGAAATAGTAACACATTGGACTAGCATAATGAGCATGAAACAAACACTTGGAAAATTTTTATTTATTTTTTATTAAAAAAAGTTGATTAAACTAGTGTTTGAATTAGATGAGGTGCAATGGTTTGATGGTCTATCTAGACATCATAGGCGACAAATGAAGTGATGGGTGAATTGTAAGGGGCATTGGACGACTCCTCCACCTGGAGTTTTAAAAATAAACATCAATGGTTCTTCTCGAGGGAATCCAAGTCCTGCTACATTAGGGGAGTGGCTCATTGTAGCTTTGGCGTTGTCCAATTCCTTTCCTCGGTGCATAAGGGTTGTCATACTAACAATCTAATGGAAGCACTGGCCATTTTACATGTTGTTGAACAATGATTTTTGAGGGGATGGCACAAAATTATCTATGAGCCTGATTCCCAAGTGGTTGTGAACTTGCTTACTTGGTTCAGAGTCTTAATTTTTAAAAGTTTTGAATTGGAAGCATACTAAGATAATTAACTAAAAAGTGAAAATATTTTTTATCTTTCTTGTAAATTAGATTAATTTGTAGTTTATTATAGCCAGCTATGCCCATTCTTACTAGTAGGTCACACATTATTGTTACAACAAATAATCTTTATTAACAAAATTCCCAAAAGTCTATAATCTTTTTTTTTCCATGTATTGTAATGCAACTTTTAAATGTTTAAAAATGTCTATTCACTCCTACCTAAGTGCTCTATTTCATTTCAAATTAAAACCAACATTTCAAACATAATGGAAATACATCAAAAAGAGTTACAAAAATCTTTTTAATTACAATTGTGAAATTTGCAATATTGGCTGTTACATACGCACACAATGCGTACTGGCATTAACCCAATCAAAAGAATGAAGTATGATCATACAAACAATATAAGTGAAGTATATAGGTATTGAAAATTTAATTTTGAAATGTACATTTTCTCAATCTCTCGCTTTGTCTCTCTACCATTTGTAGACTTCAATTTTTCATGCAAATTAATGATCCTGTCTTTATTCATTGTCATCACACAAGTTTCTTGTAGATGTAGTATTTTATATCATTCTACCTAAAAATCTTAACTTTATTCATTGTCAAGATGATCATCATTAGCATTCCTGCAATAAACATAGTTTCAAGAAGACATTTGTGCTTGATTAGATTAGTATTAAAAATTTAGCTATTCTATTACCTTTAATTTATGCAACATAGTTCTTGTAGATGTTGTTCTTACTTCTTCCCAATAATAGTGTATGGATTGTCCTACATTCTTGAGTACCTTTCATAAGATAATGTTGGTTCAATGTGAAGTCATTCAATGATTTTATTCTTCATATGGTTGTGAATGTCAGGCCTTGTCTTTCTACTTTTCCAAGATTAATAATTACTTTATGTAGTGTTAGACCTTGGGATTCTTGAATCGTAATAGCCCATGCCATATTGATTATGGTATTTGCCTTTGGTTTATAAGAGTAACTGGTGATATTGAACAATGTTTGGGTCTTATGAGTTCTGAATTGGGCCATTATAGTTGTTAATTCTGGCTATCACGTACATGGAGATATCCAAGAGCTTTGGTCCATGTCTATATATGATCTCAATAATTTCACTCAGTGCTCCATTGGCAAGGCCTTTTGTGTCCATATGCTGATTGTAAGCATTATTCGTTAACCCCTACACAACAACACATTGTTTTCAAGTTGTTCTTCATGTATGAACAATATTTTGATTGCTCTGACTATTATTTATAGTATTTATGGAAATTGGATGGTTTAGTTATTTTAGCATTCTCCTATTATGTAATCAGACAACATCTTTGGTGGAAAATATGTGAATCATATTATTTAATTCTTTATTTTCTTCAATTGTGAGTTGTTACTATGTTCTAATCACCAATGGCTCCCAATCCTCTTGTGTTGAATAGGTGTTTTGTATGTTTTTTCAAAGCCTACTTAAATTGCATCACAATAGGAGTTGCCCCTTGTTGGTGAGATATGGTTTGGAAGGTT
Organism: Cupressus sempervirens; assembly: GCA_028749045.1. NCBI lineage: Eukaryota > Viridiplantae > Streptophyta > Pinopsida > Cupressales > Cupressaceae > Cupressus > Cupressus sempervirens. The sequence goes on from CM053793.1 coordinate 527,309,674, forward strand.
GCAACTATTTCAAATTGATTCCACAATGCAAGAACATTTCAGTGTGCAGTGTATAGTGTCTTATCCAATACTAGGGGAAACTATGCAAAGTTGCCAATTAGAATATTAGACTTCCCTAAAAGATGTACAATTTTTCAATTACGAAAAGCCTCTTGTGACCTATTATCTATTTTTGAAAGTAATTTTTTTCCTAATGAACCTCATCTCATCAATGAGAACACAATTGATGTGTTTCATGTCTTCTGGAAATGTTGTTGGTGCTTGGCCATGGAGTAGATGAATTTCTTTGATGAGGATCTTGAGTGTCAAATGTATTGTTGTTGCATGTAGATTGAAAGAAGCTACACTCCTTGGTGCAAGTATCACAATTTGGCATTATTGTTGTTTAGGGTTAGTATTGAGCTTATCTCTTATGTATTTGATTAAATGTGATTTTCCTATACCTATAATTCCTTGAATTATTATGTCTAATGGTTTCGTCGAGTAGTTCATGCTATGTTATGTGATTATTATTAGGGCCATTATTTGGCTTGCTAATAATGAAAAGTTTGGTGTGTTGTAGATATTAGACATGAGTTTATTAGGGGTGTAGGTTTTGTCCGTGGCTATGAATTCCATTGCACTCCCATGTAGAGTCACTAGTACAGTAAGTTCATCCCATGTGTAATTACTATTGAACTTGTTAGAAAGTAAAGTCCGCCAAGATAACTAAGAGGGGATGGAGGGGGGTGAATCAGTTATGTATTTAAAATAGCTCTCAATATCTTTATTAATTCTCAAAAATGTAACTGAGAGGGGGGGAGGGGAGGAGGGTGAATTAGTTATGTATTTAAAACAACTCTCAATATCTTTATTAACTCTCAAATATGTAAATAATATATCCAACAACCATATAAAGATAATCATGCACAATAATACCAAATGTGTTAACTAGGGAAACCCTTGATCAGAGAGAAAACCCTAGTGGGAATGGTGTGCATGAGATGATGTATTAATATTAAAGTTTCTTGTGAAAGGGTGGTTAGGAGCTAATGAAATACAATCAATATGTAGAGTCTTTATTAAGAGACTTTGAATCCTTATTAGAAGATTTGAACCGTGTTAGTAATTGTGCCAACCCTATTAGGAGTTGAAAGGAGGACAACTGAATCCACTGTTCAAATAGCCTCAAACTATCTTCACCAAAATAATCTTCAAGATAATCTATCCAAGTTTTGAACTGACTAAACATCGCCTTCTTTTCCAATATAGTTCCTTTGAATCTTGCAATACATCCTCAACATCAATCTCTGCTCATGATCAACATCCAAAAGTTTGCATAACACACATCATAATACATATGACCGCATATGATGTTTCACCACAAGGAAAACATATTTCTTTTATACCATTTCCTAATAACTAATTGAGTCATCCTTGAGGCTTTCTCAACTTAAAATGAATAACATAGGAAATCAATAAGATATTACAATACAAGTTATATTACACTTAACACCTCCCATAAAGACTTTATCAATAATCGACTTCCTAGGAAAAATCTACTAAAAAGACTTCACCAATCCTCTCAAAATGATTATATGTTTTTGTCATTTGGAACATAACATCTTGAACATTTCTTTGACCATCCTTTATGATTGCTCAACCAAATTCCATCTAAGCTAAAAAAAATGCAACTAATTTACCAGTACCCACGTTCTAGAAGTGCTCTCTAAATGCTACCTTCAAAAAATATTGCATGACTCTGTGATATCTCCACATTTATTTTTGCATTCGTAACTAAAGAATTTGTACACATCACTGAATATATCCTCAAGTGCACATAACCCAACTCATTGACTATTGATCATGCCAAATGTGTCTTCCTCTGCAACTCTAGTACCCTTTACAGAATAACATACATGTTGACATCAATGAAAAACTTTGTCATGAAAGAAACACATAAGCACTCAATCATGTTTCCAATAATGCTAACATAATCCTCCGCAAGAATTTCATCAACATTCATGCTAAAATAACTCCCTCCTACAAAGCATTTCAATGTCATCTAAATCATCACTCTTTGTATATCTCATTCTTAAAAGTAATTCTCATTCTTGTATGTCTTCTTCATCTATTAATACTATGTCATCTTCATTTTCCTCTTCATCCTCAAGGGCATGACCTCATATTTTATGTTGAGATTGACATGCCAAACATTATAGTCAGTTATACGCCGAATCATGGTCAACCAAACTATGGCCTTAAGTGGTAGTGAAAAATAAGCAAATCAGGGTTATGTTAATTTGACACATAATTTTAAAGTAGATATGAACTTTATATCAAAAAATTGTAAGAAAAGAATCTATAAGAAATTGAATGTACTTTCTAAACTACTAGGCCTTATCTGGAGAAAAAATTATTTGATTGGTCAAAATTTTGAATTTTAATGCAGTACTACAAAAATTTTAGGGTGAAAATAAAATGTAGGTTTATGTTTGACCACCTTAATCAAAATCAAATGAATATATATTTTAATATAATTATAGATATAAAAAGTAACTCATTCCCAAATGTGACACATATTTTTGGTTATTTTTATTACAAAAATAATAATTAAATATGAATTTTCTACTATAACTTTTTCAGAATAAAAAACTCATGTGTCTAACCATCTTAAATAATTGAAAACTTTAAAAAATTAATATTTTGTTTATTTCTTATACTAGCTGAAGCATAGAATGTGACAAAACTTTTGGATATCAAAAATATTATATTGTTTGAAAGTTATAACTATTTTTCAATCAGTATATCAATCAGCAATTTATAGACATCTTCATTAAAAATTAACTAATAAATACTTATCGAACTTATAATTTGACAACAATGATATCGATGGAATCTTGAGAATGTTCTCAAAAACCCTTTTCATTTCATTGAATTTGGAGGAAAAAAATATTGTCAGATGGCCAGTCGAAGTCTAAATATCAAGGAAACATGTCTCACACACATTTTTTGAGTTGACCAAAGACGTTTGGTAAATACCAAGCCTAATTGGGTACTTGATCCAAAATCAAGTACATGATGTAAAATCGGGTACCCAAAATGTGGCAGCAAAACACAATTTTTTAAATTTGAGACAGTGGAACCAATTGTATATTTCAAACCAAAAGGCTTACAAACATATTTAAATATGGTTTACATTTAACATATAATGATATTTGAATATTATTATTATTTATTTTACTATTATATATTATATAATAAGTCTTATTGTTATAATATTATATATAATATTAAATATGATTAGATAGTATATTAGGATCATAGTACTATATATTATTATATAGTATTCTATATTATCTATATTATTATAAATATTATCTATATATCATTAATGTATATATATTATTAAATTTACTACTATAATATATATTTTAAAGATAGTATTAGAATTTATTACATAGTATTATATAGTTTATTAAATTACAATATGATTGATTACCATGACACATGTCATGATGAAATAGGTTGAAGGGGTCATAGATTAGCCTACGACCCCATTCAACCCTTATGATCGATTACCATATGTCCCCAAGTGTCCTAGGACCCCTAGGGAGACATGTCATGATGAAATGGGTTAAAGGGGGTCATAGGTTAGCCTACAATCCACTTCAACCCTTAAAATGGATTACAATATGTCCCTAAGGGTCCTAGCACCCCTAGGGACACATTTCATGATGAAATGGGTCGAACCTACGACCCCCTTTGATCAATATGATCGATTACCATATGTCCTTAGGGGTCCTAGGACCCTTAGGGACACATGCCATTTGATGCCTATGATTGATTATGATATGTACTTAGAGGACCCCTAGGGACATATGTCATGATGAAATGGGTCGAACCTACGACCCCCTTCGACCCATATGATCGATTACCATATGTCCCTAGGGGTGCTAGGATCCTTAGAGACACATGCCATTATGAAATGGGTTGAAGGGGGTCGTAGGTTAGCCTATGACCCCCTTTGATGCCTATGATTGATTATGATATGTACTTAAAGGTCTTAGGACCCCTAGGGACACATATCACAATGAAATAGGTCAAAGGGGGTTATAGGTTAGGCTCCTACCCCATTCGATCCATATGATCAATTACAATATGTCCCTAGGGATCCTAGGACCCCTAGGAACACATGTTGTGATGAAATGGGTCAAAAGGTGTCACAGGTTAGCCTACAACCCCATTTGACCCATATGATTGATTACCATATGTCCCTAGAAATCCTAGGACCCCTAAGAACACACGTCACAATCAAATGGGTGGAAGGGGGATCATAGGTTATCCTACACTCCCTTTGACTCTTATGATTGATTATGATATGTCTCTAGGGGTCCTAAGACCCCTAAGGACACATGCCATGATGAAATCAGTTGAGGGGGTTGTAGGTTAGCCTATGACCCCATTCAACCCATATGATCAAATACCATATGTTTCTAAGGGTCCTAGGAACCCTAGGGACACATGTTATGATGAAATAGGTCAAAGGGGGTTGTAGGTGTTGGATACAATTGGTTAATTGAGTGTTGTCTCTGATGTTACACAAAATGTCATATTAGTCATCAGACAGAGTCTACCGAGCTCAGAAGGTAAGCATAGTAGTTTACAGAGTCTACCGAGCATTGTTGTATATCACATTGTAAAGATAGCTTCTACCGAGCTAACTTGGTTAACGAAGGAAGTTTAGTACTTATCGAGCTCACTCGATGATCGAAGGAAACTGTGATAGAGTGTTTACCGAGTTGGGAAGGTAAGCAAAGAAAAGTTAGTGTTTACCGAGCTGGGAAGGTAACCGAAGAAAACTTAGTGTTTACTGAGCTAGGAAGGTAAGCAAAGGAAAATCAGTGTTTACCGAGTTCACTCGGTGTCCAAAGGGAATTTGGCAAAGACAGTTTCTACCAAGCTCACTCGGTCATCTATACTTACCGAGTTCTCCCGACGATTGAAGGGATGACACGGAGTTCGCTGTATTAACCAAGCTCAGTCAGTTAACACAGGAATTATTTTCTGAACAGTATTAACCAAGCAAGTGTCAGCCAGTAAATGGATTTGTTGGTTTGTAATTTTTTTTTTTTCTAGCTGACTATTGTATTTATTTGATTATTGGTCAGTGATTAGAGCCGACTAAGATAATCTGTAAGGTATAAATGAACGATCAAGTTGTGAATTCGTAAGATGTAAGAGTTTGGATGCATAAGAGTGCAAATGTATGGATATGGAATAAGCGAATATTGAAGAAGTATGATGAAGGATCAAACGTGTTGAAGGAGCTGCAAAGTTGTATGTGATCAGTAAGGATCTAGTCAAGCATAATAGAGATCTACAATCAGCAAAGATAAGTTGCACATTATATCAGGTCACTTCATTGTTGCTTTCTAACCATTGTAACAGTGAACTCAAAATCTCTTAACAGAGTGGGTTTAATAGCCCTATTGTAAATCCTCTAACAAGGTGACAGTTCAGTTGAATTGTTCTAAAGACCTCTAGCAATGCCACTCCTAATAGGGTGATTAAATCCTCTAACAGGGTCATACCTAATAGTGTGTTTTGTAACCTTTAACAGGGTTGGCTCCTAACAGGGCTCACTTCAAAAGAGTGAAAAACAGTAACTAGTTACATTGGTGGTTTTTCTCATATTGGGTTTCCACGTTAAATCTGGTTTCTCTAGTGTGCATGATTGCTGAATTGTTTTGGTTATCAGTTCTTAATAATTATTAGTATTTGCTACATTATCAAGTTTCAGTAATCTGTAACTAAGATCAAGATTTTAGACATCTAAGGGACTATGAAATGTTTTTGTGGTAACTGATTCACCCCCTCCCCCTCTTAGTTACTCCATTCTCATTTCCAACAATTGGTATCAGAGCTTTGGTGCTTGCAGGAAAGGATTTCAAGGTTCTAAGCCAAAGATCAAGATGTCTTACAGAAGAGAAATTCCAAAACTTAACAGAGATAACTTCTCAGCATGGCAAGAATTGATGAAATTTCATCTGGCTACTGTTGGTGATACTGGACTGAAATACCTTGAAGAAAAATATGAAGAACCTTCTGGCACATTGTCAGTTAATGACATTGCTGAAAAGAAGACTCACAACAATATGATGATAGACATAGCATCTGCTCTCAGCTATGAAGAATTTGATGACATTAAGTATTGCAAAACTGCCTTTGACATGTGGAACAAGCTAAAGGAGATCTATGGAGGGGATGATAATGTGAGAAGAGCAAAAGCAGAAAGTCTAAGAGGACAATTTGATCAAATGAAGATGAGACAGGATGAAAACATTGCAAAGTATGTTGAAAGAGTTAAAACATGTGTAAGTGCAATCAGGGCAGCTGGAGGTGACATCAAAGGAGAAACAGTTGTAAGCAAAGTTCTTAGAACCTTGCTTCCCGTTTATGCAATTAGAGTCTCTGCAATACAGGAAAGAAGGTGTGAAGCAAATCACAAGATAAATCTTGAAGCCATAGTCGGAAGACTAACTGCATTTGAACTAGATAACTTTGACAACTATGTTCCAGCCTCCAAAAACATTGAATCAGCATTTCAAGCCAAGCTCTCACTCAAAGAGAAAAGCAAAAAGAAGATAGAATCACAGTCAGAAAGTGAAAATGAATCAAGCCAAAGTTCAGACAGTGATCTTGAAGTGATTGAAGCTCTACTAGCCAGGAAATATTCTAGAGGCAGAGGAAAATACAAAGGTAAAGTTCCTCTAATCTGTTTTTCTTGTGATGAAATTGGTCATGTTGCAGCAAGATGCCCAAACAAACAAAACAATGATGAAAAGAAAGATCACAAATGGAATGGCAAGAAAGACTTTAAATCATCCAAGAACAAATGTAAGAAATCATGTTTCATGGCTGAAAATTCTAAGGATTCTGATAATAGTGAGGATGAAATTGTTTATATTGCTGTTAAAGATAACTCTGATAGTGATGACGAAGATAAAATGGCTCTTATTTCTCATGTAAGTAAGAATGATACATGGATTATAGATAGCGGTTGCTCACATCATATGACTGGTGATAAAACTAAGTTTGATCAGTTTGAAGACTATGATGGTGGCAGTGTGAGGTTTGGTAATAATGAACCTCGTTTCATAAAAGGAAGACGAAGAATCTGTCTATCCAAAGAACTTATATGTAATAATGCCTACTGGGTTGAAGGTCTCAATCATAATCTGCTAAGTGTTGCATAGTTACTAAATATTGGATTCAAGGTAGAATTCATGCATGGAAAGGCGAGACTGTTGAATGAGCAAGGAAAAATGATAGGATCTGGCACCCAAACTAAAGGTAACTTGTTCTATCTAGAACTTGGTGAATGCTCATGTTTTATTGCTCAAATTGAAGAGAGTTGGTTATGGCATAAAAGGTTGTGTCATGTCAATTTTGATAATTTGGTAAAAATAAGCAAATTCAAGAAAGTAAGAGGCATTCCTAACATTAAGAAACCTGAGGTTGGTCTATGCAAGAATTGTCAGATTGGTAAAATGCGAAAAACTAGTTTTTAAGGTAAAAACTATCAGTCTGAAGATATATTAGAAATTGTGCATACTGATTTATGTGGACCCATTGGAATAGAAAGCTATACTGGAGAAAAGTTTTTCATTCTTTTTGTTGATGACTATTCAAGAATGATGACTGTCATGTATCTAAGGAATAAATCAGAAGCATTTGAGAAATTCAAATGGTATTTGGCAAGAGTTGAAAAAGAAATAGGGAAAAAGCTGAAATGTTTAACGTCAGACAAAGGTGGCGAATTCATTTCACATGAATTCAATAACTTCTACATTGAAAGAGGTATTAAAAGACAGGTTTCAGCACCAGGAACTCCAAAACAAAATGGAATAGTTGAAAGAAGAAACAGATCCATTATGGATTGTGCAAGAACCCTGATGATAGAAAAAAAAATGTTGCTATCAAATATTAGAAGGAAGCCATCAGCACTACAGTTCATACCTTAAATCGAGTACAGTTGAAGAAGGACTTATTCAAGACTCCCTATGAATTATGGTATGGCTACAAACCCAATGTAAGTTATCTGAAAGTATTTGGAAGCAAATGTTATATTTTGAAAGAATCTAGAAAAGGAAAATTTGATGTAAAAGGTGATGAAAGAATATTTTTGGGTTATTCTTGCAAAAGAAAAGTAGATAGATGTTTAAATCTATCCACTCACAAAGTCATAGAAAGTGCACATGTGAAAGTTGATGAGTTTGCAGAAAAATTAGAAGAAGAAAGCAAAAAGATACCTGAAGACTACAAGAGATTTGTTTACATTGAACCTGATACTATACCAAGTATACCATTCACTCAAGAATCCTCAACTCTTGAGTCTTCAGTAACCGAGTTGCAAATAGTTCAAACCGAGCCACAACAACATTCAGACACCACCGAGCAAGTGTCTATCGAGTTTGAAGAGCCAGAACAACCTGAATATGAAATTAAAGCACAAGTAGATATCAATGAAACTCATTCAAGAGGTAAAGAACCTGTATTAGCTAAATATGTCAAAAGACATCATACACCAGATCAGATCACTAGAGACAAATATGAAGGAACCGACAAGAAGTAAGTTGAAAAATACTTGTTTACTTGTTGAATTGTTTTGGTTATCAGTTCTTAATAATTATTAGTATTTGCTACATTGTCAAGTTTCAGTAATCTGTAACTAAGATCAAGATTTTAGACATCTAAGGGACTGTGAAATGTTTTTGTGGTGACTGATTGACCCCCTCCCCCTCTCAGTTACTCCATTCTCATTTCCAACAGTAGGTTAGCCTACGACTGCATTTGATGCATATGATTGATTACCATATGTCCCTAGGGATCTTAGGAACCCTAGGGACACATGTCATGATAAAATGGGTTGAAAGGAGTTGTAGGTTAGCCTATGACCCCCTTCGACCCTTATGATCAATTATGATAGTTGAAGGGAGTTGTAGGTTAGCCTACGACCCCCTTCGACCCTTAAAATGGATTACGATATGTCCTTAGGGCTCCTCAGACCTAGGGACACATATCACGATGAAATGGTTCGAAGGGCATATGATCGATTACCATATGTCCCTAGGGGTCCTAGGACCCCTAGGGATACATGTCATGACAAAATGGGTCGAAGAGGGTTGTAGGTTAGCCTACGACTCCCTTCCACCCATATGATCAATTTCCATATGTCCCTAGGCATCCTAGGACCCCTAGGGACACATGTCACAATGAAATGGATTGAAGGGGGTTGTAGGTTAGCCTACAACCCCATTCAACCCTTATGATCGATTACCATATGTCGAAACCCCTAAGGACACATGTCATGATGAAATGGTAGATTAGCCTACGACCCCCATCGACCCTTAAGATGGGTCCCAAGGACCCCTAGGGACACATGTCGCAATGAAACCTACGATCCCCTTTGACCCATATGATCGTTTACCATATGTCATTAGGGGCCTTAGGGCCCCTAGGGATACAGGTCATGGTGAAATGGGTCCAAGGGGGTCATAGGTTAGCTTATGACCCCCTTCGATCTGTATGATTGATTAAGATATGTCTTAGGACTCCTAGAAACACATGTTGTTATGAAATGGGTTGTGTTAGAAATGCTTTAGAATAACTGGGGGGGGGGGGGGGGGGGGGGTGGTTGTGAATCAGTTATTCAATGTCCAAATGTCCTATTCAAACTTTTCACTAAATATAGTGAGCCCATTCAACTATTCATTCATCTAATCTTTATCTTTTCTAATCAACAAGTTACTATAAATCAACATGCAAGCATAACACATAAGAAATCAACACATAACACAATGATTTACGTGGAAACCCAATTTGGGAAAAACCACCAGTAACATGCTACTCAATTCTCACTCTTCTAAAGTGATGCCCTGTGAAAGGCCTACCCTATTACAAGCTTACAACACACTATTAAATGCGACCTTGTTAGAGGATTTAACCACCTTGTTAGAAGTGGGCCTGGTTAGAGGACTTTAGAACATTCACTTGGAATGCCACCCTATTCAAGGATTTACAAATGGCTATTAAACCAACCTAAGTCCATAGGATTTTTAGATCTAATACAATTGCTAGAGAGTATTAGAAAAACTTGACCTAACTACAACATACAACTTATCTTGCATATCTTAGATCACTTCTCAGCTCATACCCTTGGCCTACAATCTTTGTAACTCTGATAGCTTGCCCTCCTTTCAGACTTAGTCTCCTTGAGTCTCCATGCTCAATGTACCAGTGCAATCATCTCTTCATGAATGCTTGTAGAAGCAGAGCCTCTATGCTCTTCCTTCTCCTAGATTTCTCCTTCTTGACACCCTTCCAACCACTTCATAGATTTGGCTCTTCAGCAGCAATAGTATCAACAACTCTTTTCTTCTTGGTCTATGACTCCTTAAATAGAAGTCTTGGAGTTCCTTTTCTCGTTCGATTCTTCCATTTTTTAATTTCAATTCGTATGGATTAGGTAGGATTCATTACATCTAACCCATATTATGTTTCTTCTAGAAACTTCTTGAATAATCATTTATAATTTTCCTGAAAATGGTTTACATAGAATTCTATGCCACTAGCTCATCATCCTTATCTTTGAACTTGTTCAAAAAATTCCAAGTAACCACTTTGTCGGCTCAAATTTGGTGAATTTTTGTCATTTGAAATAATGTAGTAGCTCAGCACTATTGAAATACTAGTGCTCAGCACATACTGTGTTACTCGACATCAATTGTATTTTTCCTAATGCTTGGCACTTGAAGATCACTCGGCACCAACTAAGAATTTTTTGATGCGCAACCCCTGATCTTTACTTGGCACCTAAAGATCACTTGGCACACACTAGAATTTTATGTTACTCGGCTCCTACTAAGAATTTGCTCAGCTTCAACTAACTTGCTCGGCATCCACTAATAATATTAGTTTAAGCTTTGCAATCAACCTTGTTACAACTTCTTCCTCCAATGTTTCTAAGTGTGACCAACCTCTGTATCCTTAAGTATGTTATCAATACATCTTTTAACCATTGTCTTAACTGATCCTTGTACTTCATTACAACATCATAACTCAACCTTTCCCTTAGGTTTTCTTGTTACATCTTGTTGATCAAATCCTCTACATCAATCAAATAATTGATAGTACTTGGATCTTATAAGCAAATGTCATTCCTACAAGTAGTAGGTTTGACATCAATGACAAAACAATGATTGAAAACATTCTTTTACAACAATCTTCTTTCTTTGCAACAATCTCCCTCTTTGATCTTCAACAATGACCTTTTCAATCAAATTTCCAACAATCTCCCTCTTTGGCATTGATGGCAAACTAAATTGATCAACCATCAAACTAAACTATTTAACCACAAGCTTAACATAGTAATTCAAATGCTAAAGTGTAATTGTACTACCATTAGTCCTTACATCTCCTTCTCTTCATTTCTACTCCTCCCTCTTTGCTATTGTCTCCTTGTACTTTGTTTTTCTCCCTCTGTATTGCTCATCTTTCATTGTTCTAATCAACCTTTGATTAGGTCTATCAACTTCTCCCTCTATCTTCTTTATCTTCAATGCTTTTTGATCATTTTTTTTCTTTTTCTCCCTCTTTGATAATAATGCCAAAGACATATTAGCATCTTAATATGTGAATATAGCTTTTGTAGGTTCATTCAATTTCTCCCTCTATCACCTTGCTTGTGATTGATTTGATTCTACAACACTTCTACTTCTTTAGGCATGAATCCTAAAGTAAACATCCTCTACATCAATGTGTAAAATCTTCAACAATTAGCTCATTTGATGTAGGGCATTCTTTATTTTTCTCCAGGTAGCCTTAGCTAGGGGTATCACCCCTAGCTTACCTCTAAGATACTCAAAAGAATCTTTAGGTAGTGCTTTTGTGAAGATGTTAGCAATCTATTCCTTTGAGCTAACATATTCCATCTTCACTTGTTTGTCTTCCACCAACTCTCTTACATAGTGATACTTGATTGCAATATGCTTGGTTTTAGCATGCATTATAGGGTTCTTTGATATGTTGATAGCACTTGTATTATCACAATTAAGTATCACAAGCTCAGTTACCTCTCCTTCATACCTTGTAGCAAATGTTTGATCCATACAATATTGGTGCAATTTATAGCAGTTGCAACATATTTAGCTTCAGCAGTGGACTATGAGTTATAGCATTGCTTTTTGCTGGTCCATGTAATCAACCTTTTGCCCAAGAAAAGTGCTCCTCCACTGGTGCTTTTTCTATCATCAACATTACCTCCCCAATCTGCATCAGTGTAGGCTCTTAGTTCAAATTTTTCACTCCTCTTGTAGCATAAACCAAAGTCATCAATTCCTTTTAGGTACCTTAGTATTCTCTGTACTACCTTTAAGTGATTTTCTTTTGGATTTGTAGAAAATCTAACCACTATTCCAATAGCTTATGCAATGTCTGGTCTACTATGTACAACATATTGTAACTTTCCAATCATTTATCTATACAATGGTTGATTCACTTCAGCATACTAATCATTCTTAGATGACTTATGTCCTGTAGCCATTGGTGTGCTGACTGATTTTGAGTCTTCTAATCCAAATGTTTTGAGTATCTCCTTGATGTATTTGGATTGAGTCACAAATATACCATGCTTCAATTGATGTACTTGTAAACCAACAAAGAATTTGATTTCTCCAAACATTGACATCTCAAATTCATGCTTCATTTGATCAACAAAATTCTTGCATAGAACATCTTTTCCTCCAAATATATTATCATCAAAAAAGATTTCTATTATGAAAATGTCTTTGCCTTTTTCAACCTTGATGTACAAGTTGTTGTTTTCATCTATTCTCTCAAATCCTATCTTTACAAGATATTTGTGCAATCTCTCATACCATGCTCTAGGCGCTTGCTTCAATCTATAAAGTGCTTTGTGCAATTTGCAAACCATGTCCTTATTCTTCTCATTGAAAAATCCCTCTGGTTGTTCTATGTAGACTTCCTCTTCTAGTATACCATTCAAAAAAGTAGACTTCACATCCATTTGGTAGACTTTGAAACCTTTGTATGCAGCACATGCAAGTACTATTCTTACTCCTTCCATTCTTGCAACAGGGGAAAATGTTTCCCCATAATCTAGTCCTTCTTCTTGTGCATAGCCTTTGCAAACTAGTTTGGCTTTGTTTCTTGTTATCTCACCATTCTCATCAAGTTTGTTTCTAAACACTCATTTGGTACCAATCACATTCTTATCAGCTGGTCTAGAAACTAGAGACCATGTTTTGTTCTTCTCAATTTGATCTATCTCTTCTTCCATGGCTTTATACCAGTCATCATCTTGTACTGCATCTTTCACTGTTTTAGGTTCAACCTTGCTCATCAGACATGATCCATTCCTCAGTCTATTCCTTATCATTGGTCTGGAATCCTTGTCATCAATGATTTGATTTGCAGGGTGATGTCTTCTCACATACTTGGCTAACCTTCATTTTGTCCTTCTTTCCATGTTTAATCCTTCAGCTTTAGAGTCATTTTGTTCTTCCTCATTTGGAACTTCATCATTCCTCTCATGTGTATTGTTTTCAGAATCAAAATGTGCATTTTCTACATTCTATAGCTCAGCTTCTGAATACAACTTGGCATTCATAGGCTGAGACTCAACAGTTATTGAAATTTGTTGTTGATTCCCAACTTGATTTGCAGCATTGTCTTCAACAGTCATTCCTTCATAGAAGTATAAAAAGGATCTATAATCCTCTGTCTTCTTGAACTCATCAACCTAAACTTCTGCATGCTCATCAAAATTTAAATTTGCACTCTCCACAATCTTGTTAGTGTTAGTATTCAAACACTTATATGCTTTGCTTCTAGTGGAGTATCCAAGGAATCTGCCTTCATCACTTTTTGCATCAAACTTTCCATTTCTAGTATCTTTAAGAATATATAATTTACAACCAATAATTTGAAATGTTTAACATTGGGTGAATGACCATACCATAATTCAAAAGGTGTTGCATTTGTACCTTTCTTGACTTGAACTCTATTTAGTGTGTAGACTGCAGTATTTACAGCTTCTCTCCAATACCTTAGTGCAACATTTTTCTCGATCATTAAGGTTCTGGCACAATCAATTACTAACCTATTCCTTCTTTCAGCAATACCATTCTGTGGTAGAGTTCTTGGTGTTGATGTTTTCCTTTTGATACCTTTGTCATTGCAGAATATTTCAAACTCTTTTGATATGAACTCACCTCCTCTGTCTGACCTTAGGCATTTTAGGTTCTTTCATGTTTCCTTCTCAACTCTAGCCAAATACCACTTGAACATTTGAAATGCATCAAATTTTTGCTTTAAAAACATAGCAATCATCATCCTGGAATAGTCATCTACAAATAGCATTATGTATCTATCTCATAGGTAGCTTTGCACTTCTATTGGTCCACATAATTCTGTATGGACTAACTCTAGTACTTCTTTGGAAGTGTATGTTTTACTTTTGAAACTAGACTTAGTCATCTTCTCTAGTTGACATTGTTTGCACATTGTATTTTTAGGTTTCTTCAACTTAGGTAACCCTCTGACTTTGTTCTTTTTTCTTATGCTGATCAGATTATCAAAGTTAACATGACACAACCTTTTATGCCACAACCACACATCATCAAGTCTAACAACAAGACATGTTGCATCTTCCATATCTAGATAAAATAGATTACTCCTAGTTTGTTCACCTTTTCCTATCAGATTTTCGTTAGTGTCATCGATCTTAACAGTTTTGTTTCCAAATTCAACTTTGCAACCTACATTGCTTAATTGTGATACACTCAACAAGTTGTAGTTCAATCCTTCAACATAGTATGTATTATCACATGAGATTTTCTTTGTGAGTTTAATAGAGCCTTTTTCTTTGATTTGAAAAGAAGCATCATTACCTAATCTAACACTATTTCCATCATATTGAGTGAAGGTAATGAACTTACTTTTATCTCCTATCATGTAACGTGAGCACCCACTGTCAATGATCCACTTTTCTTTTTTGTTCACACAGGTAACCAATGTTGTTGCTTCATCTTCATCTGATTCATCCTTCATGGCCACATAGACTACTTCATCATCATTTTCATCAGAATCTTCTTCAACAATGTAGCATCTCTTGCCTTTCTCCTTGTAGTCTTTTCTATCATCTTCCCTCTTGTTTCTGTACTTATTTCCTTCTTTATAGTTCTTCTTTTGTGTACATCTTGCAACAATATGACCTAGTTCATTGCAATTAAAACATATGATAGGGAGCTTACCTTTGAATTTACCTTTGTCTCTATGGAATCTCCTAGCCAGTAGTGCTTCTAACTGTTCTACATCTTCCTTATTTGCACTGCTATCATGGGATGCATGTTTTCCTTTTCTTCTCTTCTTGTTTGATGTCTCCTCCTCAGTGGCTTTTATTGTCATCATGGACTTGAAATTAGATTCAAAGTTCTCAGGTCTATAGTTATCAAAATTGGACAATTCAAATGTAGTAAGTCTTCCCACTATTCCTTCAAAGGTTAGTGTGTTTCCTTGTACACACCTCAACTCGTGGATAGATAAAACTCTAATAGCATAGAAAAGGAGAAGAGTTATTAAGTATTTGCTGATGGTAGTTTCTTTTTCCAATTGACCACCTAGACTCCTTATTGCATTTACCACTTCTTTCATTCTTGTAGCGTATTGAGCAACATTTTCACCTTCCTCCATTTTCATGTCATCAAACTTTCCTCTTAGGCTTTCTCTCTTTGCTCTTTGGACATTCTGATCTCCTTAATAGATATTTGATAAGGCTTTCCACATCTTGAATGCAGTGTCACAATCTTTGATGTCATCATATTTTACATAATTAAGTGCAGAGGCAGTCTCCAACATTGCTTGATTGTGCTCCTTCTTTTTGTTCAAATCATCTGCAGTAAGAGGTCCTGTTGGATTTACATGTTCTATTCCAATTAAGGTTTTTGCATAGTCACCTATTGATCCAAGGTCCAATTTCATCAGACTTTTCCATGTAGCAAAGTTGTCTTTGTTGAGCTTGGGAACTTCTCTCTTGGACATCTTGATCTTCTTGCTTCTAGTACCTTGAAACTAAATCAACAGATGGCTCTGATACCAATTGTTAGAAATTCTTTAGAATAACTGGAAGGGGGGGGGGGGGGGGGGGTGAATCAATTATTCAAGGTCCAAATGTCCTATTCAAACTTTTCACTAAATATAGTGAGCCCATTCAACTATTCATTCATCCATGCTTTATCTTTTCTAATCAACAAGTTACTGTAAATCAACATGCAAGCATAACACATAAGAAACCAACACATAACACAGTGATTTACGTGGAAACTCAACTTGGGAAAAACCACTAGTAACATGCTACTCAATTCTCACTCTTCTGAAGTGATGCCCTATGAAAGGCCTGCCCTGTTAAAGGTTTACAACACACTGTTAAATGTGGCCTTTTTAGAGGATTTACCCAGCATGTTAGAAGTGGGCCTAGTTAGAGGACTTTAGAACATTCACTTGGAATGCCACCCTATTAAAGGATTTACAA